>JZKD02S1226902.1:577195-593012 GCA_000966675.3 Picea glauca | reverse complement strand
CCACCTGTTAGTCTCTAATTTTTCTTTTGATTTGGTGAGAAACCCTAATCCTAAACCCTTCCTACTTGCACTTCATTGTCTGCTTTCATTTGATTTTAATCCTTGTTATCAGCTTGTTATGATTTTCATTTTATCTTTTTGGATAATTTCTTTAAGTTTGGAGTTTTAAGACATGGTTTTAAATGATGTGTCACTTCATATGCCTGTTTGAATTTTTCAAATTCAAATCTCTTATAGTCATTAATAGTGCTACTGGAATAACATTATTCCCATAGCACAAATATGATCATGCCTTAATATGCACCTTCCACCTTGATTTCATTATGATTACACAGATCGTGGACTAAGAATTCACATGTGTCCCACGATAGCCCTTAAATCATTTTATAATTAAAACTGTTACATGATCAGATTGTTCTGTACTGACAAAGGACTCATTTTAAATCATTCAATTCCCAAAGATCATTATTTGAACTCGTCACTCATCATTATGATTTTTCTGAGTTATAAGCGCAAGTGTTTTCTCAGAAGAACTGTTATATATTAACCGTTGCAGGTTGCAAATTTAGAATCTGAGTAGTGCCAGTTGTAGCATTGTGTTTTTATGGTTCCTAAGAGAAGCGGACAAGTGGTCATATTAGAACCCAAGGGTGTTGAACTTCTTGAAGCTTATCCTAAGATGGCTCAGAGGTTCAAATATGTTGGTTGGTTCAAATTCCTCACTACCTTCCAAGGTCACAACGGACAGGTCTCTATGGCATTTTCATAGAACTTCAATGGTTTCAAAGTGGAGATCAGAAAGTTAGTAATGTTGGTGAAAAAACAAACAATTGCCAAATATTGCAGATTGGTGGTTGGAGGAGAACAATGGTGGAAGAAGGAGCATGTAGTCACAGAGTTTGTCAATCATTTCTTACTTCTAGATAAGCAAAACCTAAATTGGAGAAAAGGAGTTCCTCATAGCTAGATTAGACTAGAATGGCACACTGCTCTAATTGTTATCCATAGGTATATAACCTGTGAAGGAAGATTCTCACTAATTTATATCTACCACATTAGGTTATTAATGCATCTAAATGGTGATTATCCTTTAAATCTGCCTTACTTTCTACTCAAAATCTTGGCAAAGATATCAAAAAGAGTGCAATCACACCCCTCCAATGCAAAGAGTATCTTGTTTCATCAAGTCTTAATTAAGACTCTAGTCATGTCTACTCTGAGAGAAATACATAAACCTTGGAGCTGGCTCATGCAATCCCTAAGTCTTGACCCACATTCCAACAAACAGAAGAGAGGCAACGGGAAAAGGGTTGTTACACATGAACCAAGTTTCCTAGTTGATGAAACTCCTATTAAAGAAGAATTGTCTGCCATCAGGGTAACAAGGACCAACAGAGGTAAGAGACCCAAATTGGATACAGAAAACAAAATTTTTCCTAAGGAAGATTTAAAAATAGAATAATATTCTAATGAATATTATGGTGTTAAACCCTCAGCCAAGCATAAATCTCCAGAAACCAGTAAGAGAGGTGCTACAGTTAAAAGACAGAGAAAGAAATATGTTCCTTCATCTAAAAGACCTAGGAGGAATTCGACTAGAATTACCAACAAATATAGGCTGAGGTCTAAAGCTATGTTCGATCCCTCAATCAAAAAATAAGATGTCATAGTTATAGAAGATCATTCTGAGGATGTTGAAACAAATGTAAAACAAAGGGTAAACAAACCCCCATTACATAAAAAACCAGTAGATAGAGGGAAGTAGACTTCTTCACTCTCTACAAGACCTGTAACAAGAGCCACTACCAAATTGTCATGAGATAAAGCATCTGCTGAAGGTATAAGTAGGGTCCCTGAAAGTATAGAAAGCCATCTTGTAGATTCATACCACATATCAGACATGCCTAAATCCATGGATTTAGCTAGTTCAGATGAAGATCACAACTCAGGATTGGTTTCTAGGTACCATATTAAATTGAGAGAGCCTAAAGATGACATAAATATGAATGAGCCTGCACCTATATATGAGTTCCCTGAATTTAAGGTCAAGATCAGATCTGACAAAGAAAAGATCAGAGAACTCTGAAAGATAGTGAAACAACGGAAAAAGGAGAAGGCTCATATTGAACAATGGAGTGCTAGGAAGCAAGAAAAGATTCAGGGTTTCAAGAAGAAGAAAAGAGAGAAAAGAGCATTGCTCAAAGAACTCAGAGAAGTGAATTTCAAACGCTATTGGCATAACATCATACTTACCACAAAGCTCAAATATAAAACTTCCAAAGCTACTTCTGTCATCATACCCTAAAGGTTTTATGAAGAATTTTTCACATTTTCAATTTTGTTGTTTACTAGGGAACAAGGAAAGATTTACTTCTTTGACTTGTGAAAGAAAAATGTCTCGAAATTCATGATTAGATTGAACTAATTCATCTTTTATAGGATTGAATGTATTGTAAAGAGAACATCCAAAATTAAGATGTTGAGCTATATCTATTTTAGGAATGTAGATGCTCTTTTCGAGCTAACCTCCCTATTTAGATGGATGCTAATCAAATATAGTCATTAATAGCATGCTAGAAGTTAGGATCAGAGGTATTTTGGATAGTTTAAGTAAGAATATGAAAAAATTTATTCAGGTTGAAAAATTGGAGATCCAAAGGACTTATTTTGAAACTACTAGTAAGGCATTATTGTTCTATTTGACACTTAATAGCAAAGGCATATGGATGGTTAGACACTCTTTTCTAATCTATTTTTCTTTCTTCATGATTTAGTTCATTATTCATATTGCAATGTATTTGTTTCTTGATTGTTAATTAATACAGTAAAGAATTTGTTGTGGAAATTATTTTCAAGTTTTGATTTCAAGCTAATGGTCTTGTTTCTTTATGATATTCCGAGACAAGAATTTATGTGAAGTTGACAAATTGAAGGCTTCATCCTCTCTTTTTCTTATTGTTCTAATATATCTATGTGATTACCTTTTAATCATTCAATGGGATATACTATGTTATGATTTTTATTTTCATGTTATGTTATAACCTTGAGCCAGTTTTCAACCACCTTTTCAACAAAAAAAAACAAATCATAAAAACCTTCAAAACACTTTGAAATAAACCATTGATTCCCTAGATTGACCTATCATAGTCAAGTGAAAGTTTAGGGACTAACATATTTTGGTTCCATTGTCAGGGGCGAAGAAATGAAGATATCTTCCCTGGGGAAATGACAAGATTAGATTCAAATCTCGATTGTGAACAAGATTTTGGACATTATTTAAGACAATGATTATTCACTTGGTGACTCCTCTGTGGTAATTATGGCTCTTAAAAGAGAAGGTAAAGTACCTAAAACTCCTCTAACTTCTTCATCATCTACTCAGAGACTAGTAACTAGAAAAAATCCAGATATTGAGCCTGCTAGAGCAGTTCTAGGTCCTGAAAAGTTACTAAGAAAACCTAAGGTTGTTTCTAGACACTCTTCTCTCTCAAAGGGAAAATTGTCTTCATAAATTTTTCAAGGACAGTCCTCTGAAATCACCAAAACCCAAGTATATGAGGAGGTGATGTGAATTCAAGCCTGTTATTGAGCCTACTACAGTTTCATTCCCTTCAACTATCTCAAAATTAAATCTAGATCAGTGGAAGCTACTTACTGAACTCATTGAATAGCAATATTCAAATACCTTTCCTGTGAATGAAACTTTGAAAGGTCATAACACAGATATTAAAATTGAACTAGAAACACCCTCTTCATCTCTTGGATCTCTCTCCTTTGAATATTTTAAATCACATTATTTTTCTTTTGAGAATCCTCTGTTTCTTGGCCCCTCATCTGATCATAGTCCAGAAGAGAAATCCCTATATTATAAATATCAAGACTCGGTGACAGTACAGTTAAGTTGTCATACACAAGGGGCAGTTTCACCTTCAACATCACCAATTTTTCTCACTCCCAAAACTCAAACACCAAAGAAATAAAATATGGTTGTGAACAGAATGGATGAAATTGTTGCAGCAAGGTATGCCCCTTTGATCCTTCCACAAGTCATGTTTTCCTTTCCACCAAATGATTATATGAGATACTTTCCCAAATTTAATGGATATGGAGGAGTTACTGAAGAGCATTTGAGTTCATTTTATAGTTTTGTAGACAATTTCAATGTAGATCATGTAGATGCATGGATGAGATTGTTTGTGCAAAGTTTAAATGGTGAAGCAAGAAAGTGGTTTAGGAGTTTTCCACCTAATTCAATTGTTGATATTGTAGCCTTGGATGATTCCTTTCTTAAAAACTGGGGAGACAAGAAATACTTTTTATACTACATCACTGAATTTGGTGCTTTAAAAAGGAAACAAGGTGAATCAATACCTGATTTTACTAAAAGATTCAACCAAATGTATGGTAAAATTCCAGATGCGATTAAACCTTCAGACATCAGCTAAAATCGCTTTTGCCAATGCTTTCGATGCTGAATTTTCCTTGTTTCTTAGAGAAAGAAGGGTTTCTACGCTCAACCTGATGAAATATGCTTCTATTGAGGTAGAATAAAACATATTAGCAGTAAACAAATTGAAGTCTAGGAGTGATAGAGAGAGAAAAAACCAAAAAGAAGAGTTGCCTTCATCTTCTAATACAACATCTGATTCTAAGATGGATAAGATGCTGAAAATCTGACATCTGAGATGGAAAGGTTGAGGATGGAACAAAAACAACCCAGTAGACCTTCATAGGAGGGTGGATACAGAAATCAAAATTAGTTCAGGAGTCCAAACAATGCACCTCAAATCTTACCAAGGGAAAGAGAAAATCAAGATGACCAAAAGGTTTTGACTCCTTTATAGAATAATGCAGTAGATGAGGAGGAGGATGAAGATGATACATAAGATGACCCTGCAGTTAATCTAAATGATTCTGAATCATCTCCTATGCATGTGACACAGCAGGATTATGAAGATTCTTTGATTTCAAATCAGTTTGAGGAAGGGGATGTAGATGAGATCGTCCAAAAGGAACCTAAAAGGAAGAAATACAATCTCAGATCTGGTTCAAATGCACCTAAAGTGGATACACCTGTTTCAACAAAGAAGTCCAGTACTCCAGTTAAAACAGGAACCATTAAAGAAAGTCCTAAGATTCAAGTTGATCAACTATTGAAGCAGCCTACCAAGGTTAGTACTGTTGATATAAAGGAACCAGAAAAGAGTGTTTTTTCTTTCAGTCTAGAACATGAAATCAACAAAATCAAGATTTATGTGCCTTTGCTAGAACTAATGAAAATAGAGCCCTTTAGGAAGATTGCCCTTAAGTTTCTACAGTCTCCAGCTTAGGTTACCTTTTCAAATACAGTTAATCTAGAAGATGAAAACCCCATTGTAACTATTGGACCTCATATTGAAGACATAATTGATGCCTCTCCTCCATTCTACATTTCACTAAATGTCCATGAAAATATATTGCATAACTGCCTAATGGATTCTGGTGCCTCTCATTATTTCATGCCTAAGGTGGTGATGGAAGAATTAGGGTTGGATATTACTAGACCATACCATGATCTATATTCTTTTGACTCCAAGAAAGTCAAATGCCTTGGAGTTATGAAAGATGTGGTTGTTACTCTTTCCCAATTACCTATGAAAACTGTGGTATTAGATGTTATTGTGGCTGACATACCACCAAAATTTGGAATGCTTCTTTCAATATCTTGGGCCAAGAAGGTAGGTGGTACTCTACAGATGGATCTTAGTTATGCAACCATACCTATTTTTGGTGGGGAATAGTGAAGATTATACAGAGAAGTAAGACTGGCTTATTTGGTAAGTGATCACAAAGACCCCACTAATCATCCTATTTATGCTGTAGAAGATTATCTTGGTTCCTCTATTTTTCATATGAGTGATGAGATGGAAGAAGTATTCGTTAGGAAGACAACAACTGCAGTTGGGGAAAGTGAAGATAATTGTGTTTGGAAAATGTATTTTGATGGAGTATGTTCTAGAGAAGGTTCTGGAGCTGGGATTGTCTTCATTTCCCCTACAAAGGAGGTTATTCCTATGTCATATAAACTTGAATTTGACACCACCAATAACATCAGTGAGTATGAAGCCTTGTTGTTAGGTTTGAAAGATGCTAAAGATATGGGTATAGATAAGCTTTCTGTTTTTGGAGATTCAGAACTAATTATTCACCAAATCAAAAATATATGTCAAACCAAACAGCAAAGGTTGAAACAATATAGAAATGAGGTGTGGGATTATGTGGATAATTTATTTTTGGCATTCAATATTACTTTTGTGCACAAAAATTTAAATCAGCAGGCTGACTCTTTGACACTTGCAGCTAGCAACTTTAAAACTCCAATGTTCCCTAATCTGAAGTTTGAAGTTGAGGTCAGACACAGACCCTCAATACCAGATAATATAAAACATTGGCAGGTTTGTAAAGATGATGAGGAAATTCAAAGATTATTGAAAACTATTGAGGAGTTTTCTAACATTTCAATAGATCAGGACGATGTAGAGGTACATGCTACATATATCCTTCAAGATAATGTTGTTGGGCACAAAATCATTGAACTGAAGACAAACCATCTGCCTAAATGTTTGGTTCCATTAGAGAGATTGTTTGATCACAATGATGTTTCCAGGAATGTTGTTATTCAAACAAAAGAAACTGATGTAGTGGACTGTGACATCAGTCCTGATACAAATCCCAAGTTGGTCAAAATATCTAGAAAAATGTCATAGAAACAGAGAAGAGCATATGTTGGATTAATGAATCAATATTCAGATATATTTTCCTGGTCTTATGAATATTTGAAAGTGTTTGATACAGAGATCATACAACACAAAATTCCTCTGAAACCTGGGTCTAAACCTGTTAAGCAAAATTCCAGGCAATTTAATCCTCTACTATTACCTATAATAGAAAAGGAGTTGAAAAGGTTATTAGAAGCTAAAATCATAGTGCCACTAAGATACTCAAAATGGGTAGCCAACCTTGTACTTGTCAGGAAGAAGAACAGAGAGATAAGACTCTGTGTGGAATTGAGGAATTTGAACAGGTGCTCCTTGAAAGACAATTATCTCTTACCAAAAAATGGATCATATTTTACAAAGAGTTGTAGGAGCAAAGAGGATCTCTATGCTTGATGGGTACTCAGGGTACAATCAAATATCAATAGTGGAAGAGGAAAAAAAGAAAACAACATTTACCACCCCCTGGGGCACTTTTATATATGAAAATATGCCCTTTGGATTGATGAATGCAAGAGCCACATTTCAAAGGGCTATGGACATTTCTTTTATTGGTGAAAAAGACAAGTTTGTAGTTATTTATCTTGATGACATCAATGTATTTTCAGCATCTGATGAATAACATTTACAACACTTGAAACAAACTTTTGAGAAATGCAAGAGGTATGGTATATCACTTAATCCTAAAAAATCACATTTTTCTATGGTGGAAGGAAATATTTTAGGACATATTGTTTCACCTAAAGGTATTAAAATAGATCCTAAGAGAGTAAAATCTATCCAACAGATAGACATTCCAAGAAACAAGAAGTCTATTCAGTCCTTCATTGGTAAAAATATTTTTTTAAGGAGGTTTATACCTAATTTTGCAAAGATTATCAAATACATTACTCACATGTTGAAAAAGGATGCAGAAATTAAGTGGATACCAGAAGCTAAAGAATCTTTTGAAAGAATCAAGAAGTCTCTTGTTCAAGCCCCTGTTCTCATTAGTCCAGATTACTCCAAGGGATTCATGAATTTCTAATTTGCATCAGAAAACACCATAGTTGTTGTTCTTCTACAAAGAAATGAACAAGGATATGAGTAGCTCAGCTCCTTCTTTAGAAAAAATCTCATAGACTCTGAATTGAAGTATGATATAATGGAGAAACGAGCTTATGCCCTGGTAAAGGATTTGAAGTCCTTTAGAGTATATGTCCTTCAATATGAGATTACAGCTTATGTCCCAAGCAGTGCAGTCAAAGAAATATTGGTTCAGCTTGATTGTGAAGGAAAAATAGGGAAATGGATAACAAAAATCCTGGAGTATGATCTCACCATAAAGCCTACTCAGCTGATAAAAGGTCAAGGCCTTGCTAAATTAATGACATAATATAATTTCAAAGCAATTGGGTTGTACCATCTTTCAGAGAAGAAACATGATTCTTCTTTCCAAATTGAAGAAACAAATTTACAGGTAAACAACAAGTATGTTTCTTCATCATGGTACAAATATATCGTATTTTTTCTGTTGAATTTTCAATCTCCCCCAGAGTTGGATAAATAAAAATTCAGATCATTAAATTTAAGAGCAGTAAAGTATTGCATTATTGATCAGATATTATTCTGGAAAGACCCTAATGGTTTTTTGTTGAGGTGTGTTGATGAAAAAGAAGGTGAACAAATTCTTTATGATCTACATCATGGTGTGTGTGGATGCCATCACCATTGGAAGGCTACTTCCTTCAATATTCTTAGGGCAGGCTATTACTAGCCAGTTCTATTCTCATATATTTTTTCTCAGGTCAGGGCATGTGAACCCTGTCATAAATTTGCTAGAAAGCATAAACTTATGTCTTTGCCTCTGAAACCAATCATCACCCATGGACCATTCCAATAGTGGGGCTTGGATTTCATTGGAGAGATCAATCCTTCATCTTCAGGACAACACAGATGGGTTCTTACAGCCACTAATTACTTTACGAAGTGGATCGAAGAAATTCTGACTCGGAATGCAACATACAAAGTAATCATGGACTTTCTTGAAGGATATATTTTTTCCAGGTTTCGTTGTCCTAAAAAACTAGTCATTGATAATGCACAAGCCTTTAAATCCAATTCCATGATTGAATTCTGTAATAAGTATAGTATCAAATTGGTTCAATATAATCCCTACTACCCCCAAGGGAATGGGTTAGCAGATTCCTCCAATAAAACTTTGATAAGGATTATCAAAAAACCACTAGCAGAAAATAAAAAATCATGGGATTCCAAGTTAAAATTTTCCCTATGGGTAGATCGTATCAGCAACAAAATTTTTATTGTGATCTCTCCTTTCCAGATGGTATATGGGGCATAAGTTATTCTTCCAACTCAATCGGGCCTACCAATTTTAAATTTCTTAAAAGAAGAGTTAGAAGAACCTAATGATCTACAAAGGAGAATTTTTCAGATGATTGAGGTTCAACAGGTCAAAGAACAGATGAATCAAAAAGATGTTGCTCACCAGAGAAAAGTCAGAGCCACATTTGACAAAGGAACTAAGAAATATATCTTTAATGAAGGACATTTGGTGTTAAGGTGGGATGCCAGGAGAGAGGATAAAGCAAACCATGGTAAGTTCGATAACCTATGGCATGGTCCCTTCAGGATAGCCAAGGTAATGGACAATAACATTTTTCTCCTGCATAATTTGGATGACACAAAAACTTTTGGAGGCCCAGTGAATGGGAGGTTCTTGAAACACTATTTTCTCTAAAGACTCATCAGGTTTTCAGTTTGTACAGTAGGTTTAATTTCAATAAAGACTCCATATACCCAATGGACTTGTTTTTTACAGCTATGTTGTGAATAAAGACTGACAGATGCAGGGAGAACAATGAATCTGAAATAAAGGAAAAGGCATTGGTATGCAACTCTTGGATTTTATTATCAAAACTCCATCCCCAGAAGGAGCCAGTGTTAGTCTCTAATTTTTCTTTTGATTTGGTGAGAAACCCTAATCCTAAACCCTTCCTACCTACACTTCATTGTTTTCTTTCATTTGATTTTAATCCTTGTTATCAACTTGTTATGATTTGCATTTTATCTTTTTGGATAATTTCTTTAAGTCTGGAGTTTTAAGACATGGTTTTAAATGATGTATCACTTCATATGCTTGTTTGAATTTTTCAAATTCAAATCTCTTCTAGTCATTAACAGCTCTACTGGAATAACATTATTCCCATAGCACAAATATGATCATGTCTTAATATGCACCTGCCACCCTGATTTCGTTATGATTACACAGATCGTGGAATAAGAATTCCCATGTGTCCCACGATATCCCTTAAATCATTTTATAATTCAAACTACTACATGATCGGATTGTTCTGTATCGACAAAGGACTCATTTCAAATCATTCAATTCCCAAAGATCATTATTTGAACCTGTCACTCGTTGTTATGATTTTGCTGAGTTATAAGCGCATGTGTTTTCTCAAAATAACTGTTATATATTAAAAAGTTGCAGGTTTCAAATTTAAAATCTGAGCAGTGCTAGTTGTAGCATCGTGTTTTTATGGGAACTAAGAGAAGCGGGCAAGTGGTCAGATTAGAACCCGAGGGTGCTGAAATTCTCGAAGATTATCCTCAGATGGCTCAGAGGTTCAGAGATGCTGGTTGGTTTGAATTCCTCACTACCTTCCAAGGTCATGACGAAAATGTCTCTATGGCGTTTGCACAGAACTTCTATGGTTTCGAAGTGGAGATCGAAAAGTTACTAATGTTGGTGACAGAAAAAACAATTGCATAAGCTTGCAGATTGGTGGTTGGAGGAGAACGATGGTGGAATAAGGAGCATGTAGTCACAGATTTTGTCAATCAATTCTTACTTCCAGAAAAGAAAAACCCTTATTGGAGAAAGGGAGATCCTCACAACTGGATTAGACCAGAATGGTACACTTCTCTAATTGTTATCCACAGGTATATCACCTGCGAAGGCAGATTCTCACTGATTTATATCTACCACATCAGGTTATTAATGCACCTAAATGGAGATTATCCTTTAAATATGCCTTAATTTATACTCAAAAGATTGGAAAAGATGTCAAAAACGGTGCAGTCACACCCCTCCAATGCAAAAAGTAGCATGTTTCATCAGATCTTAATTAAGACTCTATTTGTGTCTGCTCTAAGAGAAATATAGAAACCTTGGAGATGGCTCATGAAATCCCTAAATCCTAACCCATAGTTCAACAAACAGAAGAGAGGCAAAGGGAAAAGGGTTTTTACAAAGGAACCAAGTTTCCCATTTGATGAAACTCCTATTAAAGAAGAATTTCCTACCGTCAGGGTAACAAGGACAAATAGAGGTAAGAGACCCAAATTCGAGACATAAAATGAAATGCTTCCTGAGGAAGATTTAAAAATAGAAGAAGATTCTGATGAATATTATGATGTTAAACCCTCAACCAAGAATAAAGCTCCAGAAACCAATAAGAGAGGTGTTGCAGTTAAAAGACAGAGAAAGAAATATGTGCCTGCATCTAAAATACCTAGGAGGAATTCGACTAGAATTACCAACAAATACAGGCTGAGGTCTAAAGCTATGTTCGATACCTCAATCAAAAAATAAGATGTCACAGTTATAGAATATCATTTCAAGGATGATGAAACAACTGTCAAACAAAGGGAAAACAAACCCCCATTACATAAAAAACCAGCAGATAGAGGGAAGCAAACTGATCCACTCTCTACAGGACCTGTAACAAGAGCCACTACCAATTTTTCATGAGCTAAAGCATATTATGAAGGTATAAGTAGTGTCCCTAAAAGTATAGAAAGCCATCTTGTAGATTCAGACCACATATCAGACATGCCTGAAGCCATGGATTCATCCAGTTCAAATCAAGAACACAACTCAGGATTGGTTTTTAGGTACCAGATTAAATTGAGAGAGACTAAAGATGACATAAATCTGAATGAGCCTGCACCTGTAGATGAGTTCCCCGAATTTAAGGTCAATATCATATCTAACAAAGAAAAGATCAGAGAACTCCGAAAGGTAGTGAAACAACTGAAAAAGAAGAAGGCTCATGTTGAACAATGGAGTGCCAGGAAACAAGAAAAGATTCAAGGTTTCAAGAAGAAGAAAAGAGAATTGCTCAAAGAACTCAGAGAAGTGAATTTCAAACTCAATTGGCATAACATCGTACTTACCACATAGCTCAAATAGAAAACTTCCAAAGCTACTGCTATCATCATACCCTAAAGGTTTTATGAAGAATTGTTCACATTTTCAATTTTGTTGTTTACTAGGGAACAAGGAAAGATTTACTTGTTTGACTTGTGAAAGGAAAATGTCTTGAAATTCATGACTAGATTGAACGAATTCTTGTTTTATAGGATCAAATGTATTGTAAAGAGAACATCCGAAATTAAGCTGTTGAGCTATATCTATTTTTGGAATGTAGATTCTCTTTTCGAGCTAACCTCCCTATTTAGATGGATGCTAATCAGATCTAGTCATTAATAGCATGCTAGAAGTTAGGATCTGAGGTATTTTAGATAGTTTAAGTAAGCAGATGAAAGATTTTGTTCAGGTCAAAAAATTGGAGATCCAGAGGACTTATTTTGAAACTCCTTGTAAGGCATTACTGTTCTATTTGACACTTAATAACAAAGGCATATGGATGGTTATACACTCTTTTCTACTATGTTTTTCTTTATTCATGCTTGATTTCATTATTCAGATTGTAATGCATTTGTTTCTTGATTGTACTTAATTAATACAGTAAAGAAATTGATGTGGAAATTATTTTCAAGTTTTGATTTCAAGTTGATGGTCTTGTTTCTTTATGATATTCCGAGACAAGAATTTATGTGAAGTTGACAAATTGAAGGCTTCATCCTCTCTTTTTCTTATTGGTATAATCTATCTATGTGACTATATTTTAATCAGTTAATGGTATATACTATGTTTTGATTTTGATTTTCATGTTATGTTATAACCTTGAGCTAGTTTTCAACCACCTTTTCAAAAAAAAAAAAAATGATAAAAACCTTCAAAACACTTTGCAATAAACCGATGATGCCCTAGCTTACCCTATCACAGTCAAGTGCAACTTTAGGGACTAACAACACCCATGAGTGGACCTGTGTCGGCACCCATGATGCGCCCAACCGTTCAACCAAATTTTGGTACTCCCTCTACCTCAGCTTATAACCTGGGCACTAGTGAAAGCGTTATGCCTTCCTATACACCCTATGGATCATTGCCAGAAAATAATTCGTATTTTCCATTTCCTGGTCCCCCATAGCCAATTCCTCCTCCAAAAGGACAACCACATGCTAGGGTTAACTTTGTTCGGCCCTCTCCCATTTAGAAATTTCAAAATTTTAAACAAATGAATACGGAAAATTTGGGCCATCAGCCGAATAATACCAAAATGAAAGGAAAAAACCGAAACAATAATAACCTAGTACTAGGGGGAAATAACCCCCAAAAAAACCAACCTGCTGGGGGCAACCAGAACTAGGGTAACTAGAACCCCCAAGGAGAAAATAACAACAAACACCAAGGGAGGAACAACAATAACAACCTCAGGATGAAATTGCCTTGTACTCTTTACAGTGATCATGGTCATTATACTCACCATTGCCCCCAAATTGTTGACTTCAAACAAATGAATAATTCCGTGAACATGCCATGTCCTCCGACGCCACCTGCCCCTCTGCAGGCCCCACAATAGTATTTGCAACAAACACTCCCAACGGTGTTGCAAAACCATATTCCACACCAAGGTGTGATGAATACCCAACAAGAGATGTATCCTTCCCCACCACATATGGGATAGTATCAAAACCATGGGAATCTGGCGGATCACAATATCCTCCTCACTAGTGAAGAAGAAATTCTTCTACAAACGATCAGTCGTCAATACAATGCACCCCATGAATCTACTCCCACCACTTTGTAAGAAACTCCAGATACAACCAGACAAACCTTGATGATTCCATGACCTAACATTGAACCCCCCATTCGTATTCATCACATCCCATTACGACATAATGTCAACAACCCTCAGGCTAGGTAAACACACAATTACAGTCTGGTCAATGAATTGGCACAATATCCTACCACCATGTCGGTGTTGGAAGTCCTCCAAACCTATCCCACTCAATGGAAATCCTTACTTTCCTCCTTGGGTGCAGTTGACCCTGCTGATACTAGACTCATCACATTTGATCTAGATTGTGGGGAACCTCGACTCCCCTCTTTATTAACTTTCCAGATACCAGTTAAAATACATAATATCATGGTTCATCAATGTATCATTGATGAATGTGCATCTACATGCATCATGTCCAAAACTGTATGGAAGAAACTTGGCTCTGCTGAGCTAATACCATCCGCCATCACTTTGAGAGCTTATGATGGACAACCATCCTCTCCTAAAGGTCTCTTTCAAAATGTCCCCGTTGAACTCGGGGGAAAAACCATCCTTATTGACATTGAGGTTATTGATGCCTCACTCAATTACAACATCTTTTTTGGACGTAGCTACATGCACGTTATGAAGGCTGTGGCCTCTTCTATGTTTTGAATGATGATGTTCTGCCACAATGGGAAGATCATCACCATCGACCAAGTTTCACATTACGATCCTAACCACTCCTCCACTATTGATAACATATTACCTCTTGTCCACACTAGCTCCGATGCATATCCACTCATAGATATGGGCCGCAGAATTTTCAAGGACCCATATTTGTTGGGGGCATACCATGAAGCATCATTGCTCATACATTGCTCAGCACAAGTGTGTGTCATACCTTGCAATGGAACTAACAATGGAGATACCATTCCTCCCATAGAGGCTTCTCCACTCCCTGATGTCCCACTAGTGGAAGAAATACTACCTCAGGAATCCTCTAAGAAACCTACGACACCACTTATCCTCAATTTCACCCTCCCCCAGTGTCAAATCATAGTTTGGGAGACAATCCCCCAAGCCATTACTAAAATTCCCTTATTCTACCCCTCACCAGGAGTACAATCTTTCCAGGTAGCCACAACACTTACCCTTCCCAACATGGTGTTGGTCAATCCAGTGTGGTATCTCCACCCACCTGCGATGGTTCTGCAACCATCCTTCTCTCCCCAAACATAGGGAATCTTGATGCAGATTTCAGTACTAACTCTGCAAGATACCAGATATATAAAATATGCAGAATAGAAATGAAATGCTAGAAATGGCAGAATAATAGTAAAATATCCAGCATAATCTTCACAATACATAGAAATGATATACAGAATAGCAGTAGAAAAAGAACTTTGATTCAGAAAGCAATGTTCATAGGCCTCTTCGAGGGGGAAACCTCCAGTCGAGCAGCGCTCTGTTACAATACTCTCCAAGCTAGGGTTCTCATACCCTCACCCCTTATTTATACTAAATATGTCTATTAAGAGAAGCATCTAGAGGAAGATCCTTCTAGAAGGGGAAGCTTCTATTAGGTCTTCTTACATCCGCCTTATTCTATTTTATTGAAAGGCCTTATTAATATTGACCTTTATTACATCCGAATACATTGATCTAAATATGTGCGAGTTAGGACCTTAACATGTTTTCCCCCTTAAAAACAGCCTTGTCCTCAAGGCTTGAGATGTGGAAACTGCTGCAGAATGGTAGTTGGTTCCCAAGTGCCATCTGCTAGAGTCATATATTTCCACTGTACTAGCACTTCCTTGATGGTTCTCTGACGCAGGCGATGCTCACGCTGGTCCAAAACTACTTCTGGCTATATCCAAATGGATCCTTCTTCAACTAACTCTAGAAGGTTGGTTTGAATTTGGCACCTGGCTCCAATCACCTTCTTCAAGCATGAAACATGAAAAACAGGATGTAGCTTCGACTGACTGGGAAGAGCTAATTGATATGCGACTTTTCCCACACGCTTGACAACTATGTAAGGACCATAGAATTTGGGTGCTAGCTTCTAACAATGCTCGGTCTTGAGGGAAGTTTGCTTATATGGTTGCAGTCTCAAAAACACTTAATCCCCTTCTGCAAATTGACGTTCGGAGCGACCTTGATCTG
>JZKD02S1226902.1:506233-536042 GCA_000966675.3 Picea glauca | reverse complement strand
TTATTTGTTTTAGTTAGATTAGTTAGTTTAGAATAGTTTTCCTTTTTTGTTTTCTTAGGACTTTAGATCGGCTAACGGAGCCACTAAACCCGTCAGGATGGTTCATCCCAAATGGATTGGGTTATTAGACAACCATGGACCGGCTCCACTCTTCCAGTTGACAGACGGTTGATTTCGCCCGTCAACAGTGATATACATGTCACTTCAGGGAATTGAACCTGGGTGGGGAGGATAACAATTATTCCTCCCAACCACCTAAGCTAGACCCAATTGAAATTTCAATATTAAAATTAAATAAACAATATATATTCATATACATCAATGTAAATCCAAATAATTAGACATGAAATGTGTAAAATTTAAAGTTGGTTTAAATTATCCTACCACTCACCCCCTACCTTCTATGGAAAAAAAACTTAATTTTATTTCAAAAGGAACAAAATTATATTTTTCATAACGTTGGTACAACATTCCAAATAACCTACAACATGCATCAAAAGAGACACTCAAAAAACATAGAAAAACTCAACAAGGTGTATACAATACTGTAATGTATCATCCCATACATATAACACATGTAAATATAACTAGTCCCTACTTTTCCAAGTCTCACACATCATGCATCCTTTACCTTATATGTGTAGATCATGATAAAATGTATGTAGTCTATAACAGTGATCTAAACATCTTTTTATAAGCCCAAACAAATAGGTTACCATAGTCATAACCCATTAATACTACTAAAATAAATATTAGCAAAGAAGCTCAATCATGAGGAGGGTATGCCAATTGGAATACACAACATGCCAAGGGGCCTACTGTGTGTGATCTATTTTTTGTGAATGTGTTTGTTGGCACATGGGAAAACCCATGGTTCAAATATTACAGCGCACCAACAAGCCCTAACTACTGGCCCTTTCGACAACACCTACAAAGCAGATGTAGTCTCACCTGAAGTAGCAATAGGGGGTTGCACGACACAGGTGTCTACAACCAGATGAAATGCAAAGTGGATCCAAGAATAACACCACACAACAATCTAGTTATTATTTATCCCTCTTAAGCCTACTTTGCAAGTTATATCTATGATCTAACACAATGATGCAATAACAGTATATCGGATGACAAATAACAAATCATCAATCACAAAGAACAAAAGGATATACGTGGTTCACCCTCTCCCTAGGGATATGCCCACATAGATGTGTTTCTTGATATATTAAATGGAAACATATAGTTCTATCTGTACACTTAGCTTGGAGATTTCTCTCTCTTTCTCTCTTCCTCTTCCCTCCCTACACACCCAGTTGGAGGGTTGATCTTCGCACCCAACTAAAGATCTTACAATACAGTCTCGATACTGCTCTCAACAACATTAATCAATAATTAACAATCATAACCATAGTATCAATGAACCAACTAGAAATAACTCTCCCAGGTCTTCTAGACCTTTATTTATACATTACATAGAAAAGTCTAGGTGTCAAAACCCTAGATCCAAAACCGTAGGTGCCAAAACCATAGGTCAACTTGACTCATGCTTTAAGTGCTTCGCTAGCCTGTCCTTCCTCCTTTTCCGCGTGGTGCTCCAAATCACTCGTTGATATCTTTTTTCGCTTGCTGAGTTGTCCACGATCCCTTTTATTTATTGTTTTGTCTTCCTCGATATTATCTTCCAACGGATAGATTTTCCTTTACTTCTCTCATTGTTTTCTACTTCTTTAACCACTTCAACCCCTCTTCAGTTAATGTTATTTCTGCGTACTTTGTACTTTTCCCTTCTTCCTTAATCTTCACTTCTTTCCATAACCAAGGGCCAACTAGCCCCCAACACTCACATGTGAATCTTCCTGAGTCACTGCAAGATTGAACCTTTTGTATCACTTCGACTGCAAACTACGCAGATTAGCCTGTGCTTTCTGCTCTGTCCCTCCCTATCATGTGCAAAATATTTTTCTATGTCTGGTACCCATTTTCAAATGGACTTGGTACCCAGACCGTTCTTCCTTATGATTTTATTAAGAGTTTTGAGGCAGTTGATTGTCATAATACAATTTTAGTCAACTCCAATTTACCAAACCTTCTTTCCATTCTCCATTAAGGGTCTTCAGCTGTGTATATCCTCCTTCTGTAACATAAGCAACCTCAAATGGCCCTATCAAATGTGTCCTGAACTTCCCTAGATGCTTCATGAACTTGCTGCCATATAACAATACCAAATCTCCCTGCTTAAATGCTTTTCTCCTGATACGTCTATCATGGTAATAATTTTATCTTTCTTTCTATACCTACTGATGAAATCCTACAATGAACTTGCCTTCCTCTAGTTCCAGTAACTGTGCAAGACTATCTTGAACAACACCTGTGTCATACATACCTGTAACTGCTACAATTGTTAAAATAGGAACCAAGTGTTCCATAGGTACCACTGCTTCCAAGCCATATACCAACTTAAATGGTGTCTCTGTTGTCAACTTCTTGCAAGTAGTTCTATAAGCCCATAATACTACTGGAATTCTTAAATCCCAATCATCTCTGTTGACACTAGAAATATTAGTCAGTTTTGTCTCTAATATCTTATTGAAAGCTTTGATTATACCATTTGCCTGTGGGTGGTATGGAGTGATCTTATGATGGTGAAATTCAAATTATTGATTCAGGGATTCAATAGTTTTGCTGATGAAGTGTGTTCCTTGATCACTCATGAGGATATTCGGGCATCCAAACCTGGTTATAGTATCCTCAAAGATGAACTGTGCAATTGTAGTTGCACTACAGTCCTTAACTTCTCTTGCTTCTCCCCATCTAGTCAAATATTTTGTCGCAGTGATAATGTATCTAGCTCCTGTGTGCCTTCCTGGTGGGTTAATAGGTCCCACAAAGTCAATGGCCCACTTCTCTAATACTTGTAATGTTAATTCCGATGCCAAAGGAATTTCATCCCTTTGAGAAGGGTTTCCTACTCTTTGACATACATCACAGGCTTTGTAGTATTGCTTATCATCCGTGTGTAAAGTATGCCACCAGAGGCTAGCTCTGAGAACCTTCTGCACTGCTGCTTTCCTTGCATAATGTCCTCATGCAATTCCCTCATGTGCTTCTGCTAGAATCAGTTTTCTTTCTACCTCCATAACACATCTCCTCAAGATCTCATCCGGTCCCATCTTATACAACTGTCCATCTATAAGTTGAAAGTCAGATGCGTTGACTACCAGTTGTTTCTTTTGAATGACCGTGTGCTCGGGAGGTGCCATTCCTGTGGACAAAAACTGAACTATCTCAATGAAGTGATCATCGACTTTTTCGATGGCCAACAACTATGAATCTAGAAGTGTATCCTCCAGACTAATAGGTTCCTCTCCATGTTCTAACTTGGATAAGTGACTAGGTCCTTTATTCATTCTTCTTGGCTTAACCACAATCTCAAAGTCATAATCCTAGAATAGTAGTAGCCATCTGCATATCCTCCCCCCCAACACTGGCTTGTTGACTAAGTACTTTAATGTAGAATGGTCAATGAACATATTAACATGTCCTCCTAGCAAATAGTGTATGAATTTATGTAGCACATAAACCATAGCCAAGCCTTGTCTTCCAATCGTAGTATAGTTTCTTTCAGCTGTAGAAATCTTCCTTCTTGCAAAGGATATAGGGTGGTCAATGTCTCCTACACCCGGTTGTGCTAAAAATGCTCCCAATGCAATGGATGAAGCATCGACATGGGCATTGAATTCCTTAATCCAATATGGAATAACCAATATTGGCGCAGTGACCATTTTTTTCTTTAGTGTGTCGAAACTCTGCTAGCATTCTTCTTTCCATTGGAACTTACTGTCTTTATTTAATATCTTCTCCATAGGTGTTTTTATTTATGTATAACCCTTAATGAACTTCCTGTAGTATCCCGTGTGCCCCAATGCAGTGCGCAACTATCTAACTGAAGTGGGAGGAGGTAGATCAACAATGATGGAAATCTTGGAGGGATCCACCAACAATCCTTGTTTACACACAATATTCCCTAGAATCACTCCAAAGGGTGAAAATAAAATACATTTTTTCAAATTCAGGGCAATCTGACACTACATGCACTTATCTAACATCAATCTCAAACATTCAATATGATCTTTCATTAGGCTAAAAATAGTCCAATCATCAAAATATGCTTCCAAGAACTTGTGTAGAAATTCCTTAAATGCTTCGACCACCACCCTAGAAAACATGGCTGGTGCACTCTTCAACCCAAAGGGCATCACAGTGTACTAGAACGAACCCCATTATGTTGCAAATGTGGTCTTATGTCTATCTTCCTTAGCAATCTTGATCTGATGATACCCTGAAAATCCATCTGTGAATGAGTATACCTCATGTCCTCCTACATTATCTAGAACTTCATCGGTAAAGGGTGTAGGAATGGATCACGTAGACATGCATCGTTCAGTTTCCTTAAATCTACACAAATTATAATTTATCTTGTCTTCTTATCTTGGACCACCATAGGGCTAATCCATTCAGATTCTTCAATAGGTTCTATGTGTTGGATCATGTTGTCATTGATGCCAATGGTTTGATTGATTGATGTCAAGTGATTGAGTGATTGATTGATGTCAAGGGATTGATGTCAAGTGATTGAGTGATTGATTGATGTCAGTGGATTGATTGATAGGCTCTATTGATTGATGATTGATGAGCAATGTATATTTATTTTCCTTGATGAGAATGATAGATTTCAAGTGGAAACCAATTGATAAACATGGATCAATAAGTTATCATTGATATGATGCATAGATGAAGATGGATCAATGAGTTGTCATTGATGCATTATGAAGATGGATTCTTTGATATATAATGCATAGTTTGTTTGATGTAAAGATGACTCATTATTTTCTTGTCATGGTTGATAAGAAGTACAAATGGATGAACTCCAAAGTGGTCCCCTTATGGTGAAATCCCTCATGGGAAGATGCTTTGCGGTTGAGTTGTGGTTGAGAGAACCCATGCCTGTATGTGGAATAATGAGATGAAGATCAATGATTTTGTTGGTGAAACTATCTCAGATGGATAGTGCTTGTCATGCCATTTCTGGTGGTATGTGGAATGCCACATAATTCCTCATGGTTTGAGAGTTATGGCCTTATGAAGTTAGAGGACCCCCATATGATGGCTTGAAGCCCCAAAAGGTCAAAGAAGTCAAAGTGCTTGAAAATAAGAAATCATTATTTAAATAACAAAGTGAAGTGGAAATAAAGAAACGATTATTTAAATGATAAAGTAAAATGACAATGTCAAAAAAGATTATTTAAATATTAAAGTGAGGTGACAAAATCAAGAAGGAATATTTAAATGGTAAAGTAATGAAGAACTTTCTATTTATGGAAAGTGATTAACCCTAAAATGAGGAAGTGACCTAGATGTGGGTTAAGTGATCTATAAGATAAAGAGTATAAATAAGAGGCTAGGGTCCCTTGTGAAAATACACTTAGTGAATATCTCTTGAGCATGATTGAAGATCTATTCTAAGAGAGAGATTGTCTAGAGGATCCCATGAGCGCATCAAAGTCTTGGCAAGTTTGAGGTCATGACAACAAAAGTCTCTGAAGTTCAAAAACCATAGTTTCTAAGGTATATGTGGGCTTCTTTGAGCTAGGGCACGTACATACACAAGATGAATGAGGACAGGGTGCGTACAAGGGATGAGGTCTTGAAGATCTGTGGTTGAGTTGATGACAGGCTCTTTGATAATGAAGCAGGTTCCAGATCTTCATTCTATGGACTCATATATGCCATAGAAACTCTGGTATGGTTGCATTATTTGTCTTGATGGATACTCTTGTTTGTGTGAGGTGAATGCTTGAGGCATTCTTGGTATGACTATTGTGATGTGGTATGTGTTGGTTGATGGAGTGATCAACACTCTTATGATTAAATAATAATATGATGGCTATAGTATACTAGTTGTTTATACATGATTGAGTAGAATTCATATAGTGTGCTTGAGAAGTATGAGCAAGCTACTGGAGAGCTTAGATGTGTTGTGACTGACTGTGGGTTAGACTGGACAGTGAAATACAGAAGAGAATGTGATTGTAGGTTGCATAGGATCTGAGTTCGTGATGAAAAAGAAAAACCCTAAGCTGCTCAAAAGGTATACGCTTGCTGCAGTATAGACTAGCCACATACATACGCAGGTTGCAGTACTGGCAAGGCATGTACATACACGTGCTTCACTACCGACAGATCACATACCTATGACAGATTGACATCTATTGAGGATTGTTGCCTCTTCTCAATTGGTGCTAAGTGTGTAAGATGAGTCTTTCATTATAGAGCTGGTGCTCTTGTAGAGTTGTACTCTATTCAGTTGTAGCTGATAAACCCAAGGATTGTATTCTATAATAAAAATAAAATTGTACATACATCTTGTGTTCTTTGTGTTCCTTGTGGTGATGACTTGTTGATGGTATATTGCTGATATATGTTGCTGATATGTGTTCACATTAAACTAATTATAAATGAAATCAATGAGTAATGATTTAATGGTGATTACTAACTAATGAGTTTTGTGTAAGAGGGAAGTTTTGGGAAAAAGAGCCCTACACTATTCACCCCCCCTCTCAGTGTAGTTAGTGTGTCCAACACTATGATTCCTGCTTCCAACATTCTATCCAATTCAATCCTAACTTTCTGCTTATATTTAGGATTTAGTCTATAAGGTCTCTTCTTGATAGGTCTTGCATCTGGTCTTAAGGGGATCTTCATTTCTCCCATGGGCCCTTTGATGCCCTTCATATCAGTGAACTTGGTTGGGAACAAGTCCTGATATTCATGCAATAACTCTATGATCTTGATGATAGTAGCATCATCACAATAGTCTCCCACATTTGCTAATTTAGGTGTTTGCTCTGTTCCAATATTAAATTTCTTAATTTTAATGGGTTGTCCAATAAAAGGTAGTTCAATCCCTAGTCCTTCTATGTCTCTGTGACCTTCAGCTTCTGCAATGTTTACATATCTAGGTTCATCATCCTCATCAACATTAATATTGTAACAATCCTGTAACTGTTGAAGAGGCACAGCCCATTCATATCCTTCTTAGGTAAAAGGGAGGTTAGGTGCCTCCTCAAAGACCTTTTTTCTCATAGTTTGTAAATCCTGGTCTATTGTAGGGTGTTGACATTCAAATAAAAATTTAGTTATAAAGTTCTAAGTCACATACCAGTCTGTAGTGATGAGGTGCAGTTCTTCTTGAAGATACCAGTTGATAGGCGTAGTATCCAAGGTGTTAATGAACTTATGAACCCATTGTCTTTAGGAGTGTTTCTCCAGGCCTCCTCAGAACTTCGCATGTGGTCCTTTGGACAACTCTGGCCTATGTATCAAACTTCACATCCTTCTGCTTGATCTGAAAAGTGAATTGTCAATAAGGTGAGACACTATGTCCACTCTACGATGTGCCTCTTATGTGCTCCCCACCATCTAGCTGGTGTGGCTTTCAATGCCTCATCTAGTGACAACATCCTCTATTGTACTAGTACAATTTTCTCAAATTCAACTAGAAATGTCTCTAAATGATTCAAGACATCAAATGTAGGGAGATTGCTTACTTTTGTGCCAATACAGAGAACTTCTCTGGTCAATCTGGCACACCTCCTCGTAGATACTGTTGACGTCAGAAGTCACTCCTGGATTGCAGTAGGAGTAAGCCTGAGGCCCATCAGTTTATATCACGATTTGTTTATAAAGGGGGTGATCGAATGGAAGTAAACTCATAACAATATCGCTCACTCAGAAAACTGGGTTGCAACAGCAAGGACATGTAAGGTATTGATTCAACTTAAGCCAGTAAATTTGCATAGTGGTGAGTAAGTGGAGGGAAAGAAAGGGAAAAGTCTCAGATATGAGATGCTTTCAGACTGGAGAAACTTCAAAGTAAACCTCAAACGTTGCAGAACTAATACAATCAAACATGCATCATATAGTTACAACAATACCCGACTGGATCATCCATACCCGTGCTTTTAGATTCAGAGGAACAAGTAAAGGAGGAGGTTGGCCACCATTAAACAAGAAATCTCAAAATAGCATTGTATAACCAGAGAACCAGAGGCTTTGTTAAAGCTTTACAATCGAGAGCTTAGCTCTACCATTGATTCTTACAAAAATACAAAAACTGAGTATATATACTTAGAGAAATTCTCCCCCTTGGCAGCAGAAGGGTAGATGAGACATTAAAGTCTAACTTAGCATGCGTAGGTTCTTCTGTTTAGTCGAGGACATCAGATCGGCATGGCTCTTTTAGGAAAACCTGCACACAGGACAATCTTGGGAAGACTTCCTACCAGGACCTCCATGCCCTGCATTCATGGCTTGGGTTGAGGTCTCAACCACCTGCTCAATATTCATTAACTACTTTTTCCTTGGAGGGTGACCGATACTGAAAACATAAAGGGAGACCCAATGTCCTTTGAAATCCCTGTAGCTGGAATGATGAAATGACTTTTCGCGTTTCGGGTTTCGGAGTTTCCCAATGCAGTGGAAGAATGGCTCCCTTGTCTCTTGAACTCCCGGTAGCCGAAATGCCGAAATGGATTTTGGAAACTTTTCTCATTTTAGGTTTCAGAGTTTCCCAATGTAGTGGAAGGACGACTCCCTTGTCCTTTGAAATCCCGGTAGCCGGAATGCCAGAAAGGCTTTTGGACACGTTTCTCATTTTGGGTTTCGGAGTTTCTCGATGCAGCAGAAGAGAGAGACCCCGTGTCTTTTGAAATATTGGTATACGGAATGCCGAAATGAATTTTCTCATTTCGGGTTTGGTAGTTTCCCGATGCAATGGAAGAATGACTCCCTTATCTCTTGAAATCCCGATATTCGGAATGCCAAAATGACTTTTTGATGATTTTCTCATTTCAAGTTTCAGAGTTTCTCGATGCAGTGGAAGAGAGAGACCCCATGTCTTTTGAAATATTGATAGTTGGAATGCCAAAACGACTTTTGATTTAGTGACTTTAGCGATAAGAGGTGAGCCCATGTGCGAAACCTCATGCAATTTCGTGACTCAAGCTTACCCGATGACAGTGGATCTACTCCATCTGTGGATCCTCGCCATTGAAAACAAAATGCCTGCTCGCTTGATTTTAATCCCGAAATGGACTTCTTCTATGCGCTACGCTCGACGTTCATGACTTGCGAGAATTGGCACTAACATTAGGCTCCATGGGGGATAGAGTCGTCCCTGCGATGCTCTAAGAACTCCTTCTGCAGTTCCAATTGCCTTCTATTGGGTTATGGAGTCATTTATTAAGCCGAAAATAAACAGAAAAAACAATAAAAACAATATTTACAAAAAATAGAGGAATCATCTAAGGCTCAAACAAAGCATGTCTTTTGGAAATGCCCATTAACTAGGTCGTTAAAAACTTCTTCACCCTCCAAATCATGAAACATGTACATGTTTTTTAAGAATACTTCAGAGATTTTGAAGGGCCTAATCCAGAGGGCATCAAACTTTCTATGTTTTCCCCTATCCTGCCTGGGTGCATCCCACTTAAGCACCAAATATCCAAGCTTGAATTCCTCCTTCCTAACCTTCCTGTCAAAGGCCTGCTTGATCTTCTGCTGATGACTGTGAGTTGTGTCCATTACCTGCTCCCTGATATGTTGCAGTTCCACCACTTGATGAATTCTTCTGACCATGTGGTCTAGCTCTCCTTCATGATCTTGAAAGAATTTCACTACAGGTAAAGCAAGCTGAGTGGGAAAAACAACCTTTGTCCCATAAACAAGTTGAAAAGGTGAGGTGCCCAGGGAATTTTTTGTTGTTACTCAATCATCCCATAGAGAAAACTTGAGATTTGAATCCCAGGCCCTCTTATTGTCTTCCAATAACCTTTTAATGAGTTTGATTAGACTTTTATTGGAAGATTCTGCCAATCCATTTCCTTGAGGATAATAGGGAGTGGAGTGAATTATTGAAATCTCGAACTACTCATAGAAATTAACCAGAGGCTCGGACTTGAAAGAAGCAACATTGTCAGTGACAATTCTACTGGGACAACCAAATCTGGCTATGATATCCTCCAAGAAGCTGATAATTATCTTGCGTGAAGCACTCCTGGTGGGGGCAACTTCTATCCACTTGGTGAAATATTCCATTGCAGTCAGGATCCATCTGTGCTGGCCACTTGAAGGAGGATGAATTTCCCCAATGGATTCCAACCCCCACTGTTGAAAGGTGCTGAAGCTACTACAGGATTTAGTGGTAGAGATTTGAGCTGCTGCTTTCCTGAGAACCTTTGGCATTTGATGCAAGCTCTAAATTCTCTACAGACTTCAGTGAATAAGGTGGACCAGACGTACTACCTAGCCCTGAGAATTTTGTGGGTTGTGGTATTCCAGTAATGATTCCCCCCACAAAGGTCGTTGTGGAAATCAAACATAACTTTCTGGGCTTCTTGTGGATTCAGACACCTCAGAAACAGCCCTAGAGGGTCTCTCCATTGCAAGACTTGGTCAATAAGGAAATATCTGATTGCCTTGAGCTTTAAATCTCTTGCCTTGATTTTTCCCATTCCATCAGGAGGCTTCAACTCTTGCAGAAAGTACAAAATGTCTATGTACTAGGTTCATTCTACTAGTGATAAGCCACCCCGAGAGATTTTGTTGGGTGACTTAGCTTGTTGATCTCCTGATAAATCCTTGATGAAGCTAACCCCCAAGGCCTTACAATTGGATTCAGCTAGTAGTTTGGCTAAACCCTTCCCCTTTACCAACTTGGTGGGCTTTATCTCCAGGTTAAACTCCAGGATCTTGGCAATCCATTTACCTCTTCTCCTATCTATGTTAGATTGTATAAGGATGTCCTTCATA
Organism: Picea glauca; assembly: GCA_000966675.3. NCBI lineage: Eukaryota > Viridiplantae > Streptophyta > Pinopsida > Pinales > Pinaceae > Picea > Picea glauca. The sequence goes on along the minus strand of JZKD02S1226902.1, from coordinate 525,179 downwards.
GAGGCTGAAGGAATGTATGTAGTCACTCTTCAGTGCAAGACATAAACTCTGAAATATTTGAGAGCTTTCACCAAGGCATAGGCCTACTTCTCCATGATCTCGTACCTGATTTCTGCATCTCTTAATTCCTTACTGGAGAAGGAAATGGGTTTCTCTCTCCCTTCCCCATTTTTCTGCAATAAGACCACTGCTACTGTATCAAAAGAAGCAAAAGAAAAAATTAGGAAATCCTTGGAATAATCAAGATTGATCAGCACAGGTGCCTCAGTCAATGCCTTCTTTATTTGGAAAAAATATTCCCTGGGTTCATCGGTCCATTTTACTTCATTTCCCTTTATGATCATGGTTGTGATATGTTTGACCACCTCAGCAAAATTTGAGACGAACCTCCTCAGAAAGTTAATCTTCCCTAAAAAAGACTGAACTTCCTTTCTAGACCTGGGAAGCGACAGGGTCTGAATTGCCTCTACCCTACTGGGATCAATTCTCACTCCCTCTATTTATATTATATGGCCTAACATATTCCCCTCCCTCATAGCAAACAAATATTTCTTTGGATTTAAGGATAGGCCAAACCTCCGTCATTTCAAGAAAACTTTCCTCAAGTGACAGTGGTGCTTTTTATCAGACCTGGAGAAGACTATGAAGTCATCCAGATAGATCACAACAAACTGATATTTCTCCCTGATGAAGGCTATGTCCATGGCTTGATGAAATGTTGCTCCTTCATTCATTAATCCAAAAGGCATTTTGGCATACATGAATGTTCCCCAAGGAGTGGTGAAGGTTGTTTTTTCTCTGTCCTCTGGCATGACTGATATCTAATTATAGCCAGAAAAACCATCAATCATGGATATCCTAGATGCACCAGTCACCCTCTACAATATGTGTTCCATGTTGGGCAAGGGATAGTTGTCTTTCTTTGAGCTCCTGTTCAGATTCTTGAAATCAACACAGAGCCTGATTTCTCCACTTTTCTTCCTCACCAGGACCAGATTGGCTACCCACTCAGAATATCTCAAGGGGACAATGATTTGGGCACCTAACAAATTCTTCACTTCTCTCTCCATGATAGGAAACAACAAGGGATTTATCTATCTTAGCTTCTACCTAAATGGCTTAGCCTCTCCCTTCAGTGGGATCTTGTGTTCAATGACAGATGTGTCATATGTCTTGAGGTCTTCATAGGTCCATGAAAACACATTAGAAAATTATTTTAATAACTCATTGTATTCGGCCCTCTGTTCTTTGGTCAAACTGCTTGACAACTTGACAAATGTAGGCTCTTCCTTTGTACCGATATTGCACTCCGCTGTATCACCATCTCCATTTGAAAACCTACCCTTTACTGCCACATCATTCCCATCAAACATTCTTTCTAAAGGGACCATTCCCTTCGAAATGTGATTGCTAGGAAGATGAATAATATGGTGATTAACGATTTTATTTAAAAATACCTCAAGGTGAGGGTGACTTCCGAGATCAAAATCCTGATCAATGTGCAATGCAGAAAATTCATTGACGGATTGAAGAATTTTTTCGATTTCAAGATCGTCTTCGAATACCTTCCAATGCTTGATATTGTCTAGAACAGATGGCCTATATCTTATCTCGACCCCATATTTGATCTTAGGTGGTAGGGGGATCCTGAACAGACTAGCTGAGATAGCTAAGGAATTGGCCAAAGTATTCTCCTCTCTTGGAATAAAAGAAATGTTGAAAGAAAGAAGAAATTATCAATCAGGTCCCACACCTCATTTCTGTAACCCCTGAGCCAAGGATGCCTTGCCCGACAAACATTCCTGACTTGTTGGATTATCAAATCAGCATATTTGAACACTTCTACCTTCTAAATTCCCCTTTATTTTGCATCCCTCATACCCCGAACAAGAGATTCATATTTTGCCACATTATTGGTAGCTTCAAATTCTAATTGTATGACAATGATATGGTTTACTGCTAAGGGGACACAAGAACCACTCCAGTGCTAGCACCTTCGCTAGAAAAATCTCCGTCGAAGAACATTTTCCAAACATAGGTGGTTGGAGGAGGTATCTCATGACTAAATATGGGTTGCTTTCTGATTTGAAAAGGGACTTCAGGAGTCTCAGTGATCTGCAACAAACTAGACCCCAAATCAGTGTCACTGCAAAGATGGGGTGATTGGTGGGGTCTACTTCATCACTGACAATGTAGGCCAGCTGAGCTTCTCTATACAACCTCCCATGTTCCCCTCCAAATACTAGAATGGTGGCATATGTGAGATCCATCTGTAATGTTCCTCCAAGTTTTCTAATCCAAGATCTTGACAACAACATGCCGAACTTGGGGAGAACATCAGTTACTACAATGTCCATGACCACACTCTTCATTGGTAGCTGAAACAAAGAGACCAACAATTATTTGATGACTCCAAGGCATTGCACCCTCCTTGAATCGAAAGAGTACAAATCATGATAATCCTTTGTCACTTCCATCCCAATTCTTCCGTGACTATTTTGGGCATAAGGTTGTGGGAAGCTCATGAATCCATGAGGAAATTATGCAGCACTTTATCATGTATGTTCAGGGATGTGTAGAAGGGAGGGGATGAACCATCTCTGTCTTCTACCATGGGACCTAGGACAACTGTTGGATTTTAATCTTGAAGATTTATTGAGTCTGTGGAAGACTAGGGGGACTCAGATTGCAACATCTTGGAGAGGGATCTTTTGAAATCTTCATTTTTAACTAGCTCTGAGAGGGGTATAGGAATTCTAATCTTTTGCATTTCATGCTCAAAACTAAAAGAGGGAAAAGTCTTAGGAGCTTCCCTTACCTCAGAGGCAGGTTCTTTGGCTGTTGGCGAAGTGTTTCGAGTTTTCTTTTCTTTAGTAGTGATTGTTACAAGCTTAGCAAGTTTTTCTGTTGTGAGAGGTTGATCATGGCTATCAAAATTCCCCTCTTTCCTCTTTGACCTAAGATGATACCTGTTAGGAGTGTTGTTGGCCTTTTCCCCTTTACCCAACTCATTTACTTGACCGTTCATAAGGGATTCTTCATATATAGATTGAGTCAAATGGGGAAAAGGGAAAGTGTCTTCAATACAGTGAATTTCAAGGTCGAGCTCATCTATCTCCTCTCCTTCCTCATGAGAATCAGGGTTATTTTGGAGAGGGGTTTGAATCCTCTGCTCATCTCTATATTTTCTCCTTTGTTCCCTTGGCAAATCCTGTGGCACATTGTTGCTAGGCCTCCTGAAGCCTCTGTTATCAGTATTTTGGGGATTTCTATACGTGGTCTTCCCTTCTAACTCCCACCTTTCCATTCTAGCCGAGAGCGATTTTAGAACTTTAGTTACCTCATCTGTATGAAGGGGAAGTAAATAGGAACTAGATGGGGAGGCTTCACATCTCTTCCCGGATATGTCTCTATCAACCTTATTCCTGAGTCGGTCGATAGCCAATATGTTAGATTCTACTTCCACAGCTGCATCCTGCATGTGATCCAGAGTAGTGGCTCTCCTTTCCCTCAACAGAAGGAAGAAATTGGGATCAAAAGAACCAACATAAGTGATCTTAGCAGAGGCTTATGAGGGCTTTATTTCAGCGGGGATCTTATTGTACATTTTATTGAATCTTTTGGAGAAGTCAGAGACAAACTCTCCTTCCTTTCTCTTCAAAGACCCAAACTCTGTCATGTAATACATGAAGTCCTTTTTGTCTCCCCACTGTCTCAAAAATGCATTATCCAAAGCCACAATCCCATCAATAGATCTAGGAGGTAGGGCCCTCAACCACTTTCTAGCCTCGCCTTCAAGGCTATGGATGAAAAATTCTCATCCATACGTCTGCATGCATGATGACATGATCATCTGTAAACTTGTAAAAGGATTCAAGGTGTTCTTCTGTAGCTATTCCCCCTTTGCTTGTAAACTTGGGCAGCTTCTTAAGGTAGCCATCTGCTGGAAGGGCATTGAGAGGCTGAGGTAATACAAGGGGAGCATACCTAGTAGCTATTATAGCCTTCATTTTGGTCATGGGGGGGGGTTTCTCCTGCCATAAGAATATTAGGTGGAGGAGAGCTCAGAGGAGAAGGAGCTCGAATAAGGGATACTGGAAATGAGCTTCCAGGTGGAAGGGGAAACAATGGGGGATTCAAAGAGAAGGCTAAAGGGCTCGAGTCAGCATATGCTTCTCTATGTGTAGTAGCAACAATAGTAACAAGAGGAGGAGTGGTAAAGCTAGGAGTGGGGAAATATTTTGTGGTCCTGGGTCTATTCCAGGGTAGAGCTTCAGGGGAGAGGGGAGTGACAAGGATTTCTCCCTCCAATCCCAGACCAGGAGGGGAAAACTCAGCAGGAACACTCTCGAAATTCAGGAAACGGGAAATTTTATAAAAACGTCTCCTAGGAAGCTGAGAAGAAGAAAATGGAGTTCCTACATAAGGAGATGGAAGATTACTTGGTTTGGCGGTGGAAGTTTCTCCTTCAGAGGCCTTTCCTTTTCTGAAAATCACCTATGGATCAACTTCAGGCATAGCTAGAGGCAGCTATGGATGGGACCGTGTGTGTCTACCTATGGAAGCCACAACTAAAACAACAGATTCACCACAGTGGATTCGTCACAATGGAGTCACCAGGTGCACAGTAGCAATCTCATAACGCTCTGATGCCTGATGCACCTTCAAAATCAGAGGCTCAATGTCGTTCAATCTTAGGGAAAATTTTCAACTTCATCTCCGACAACGGCGCAAAAAATGTTGACGTTAGAAGTCACTCCTAGATTACAGCAGGAGTAAGCCTGAGGCCCATCAGTTTATGTCACGATCTGTTTATAAAGGGGGTGATCAAATGGAAGTAAACTTAGAACAATATCGCTCACTCAAAAAAATGGGTTGGAACAACAAGGACATGTGAGGTCTTGATTCAACTTAAGCCAGTAAATTTGCATAGTGGTGAGTAAGTGGAGGGAAATAAAGGGGAAAAGTCTCAGATATGAGATCCTTTTAGACCAGAGAAACTTAAAAGTAAACCTCAAACGTTGCAGAACTAATACAATCAAACATGCATCATATAATTACAGCAACACCCGACTCGATCATCCATACCCAGGATTTCAGATTCAGAGGAACAAGGAAAGGAGGAGGTTGGCCACCATTAAACAAGAAATCTCAAAATATCATTGTATAACCAAAGAACCAGAGGATTTGTTAAAGCTTTACAATCGAGATCTTAGATCTACCATCGATCCTTACAAAAATACAAAAACTGAGTATATATACTCAAAGCAATTCACCCCCTTGGCAGCAGGAGGGTAGATGAGACATTAAAGTCTAACTTAGCGTGTGCAGGTTCTTCTGGTCAGTCGAGGACATTAGATCGACATGGCTCTTTTAGGAAAACCTGCACACAAGATGATCTTGGGCAGGCTACCTTCCAGGACCTCCATTCCCTGCATTCATGGCTTTGGCTGAGGTCTCAACCACCTGCTCAATATTCATTAACTGCTTTTTCCATGGAGGGTGAACGAGACTAAAAACATAAAGGGAGACCCCGTGTGCTTTGAAATCCCGGTAGCTAGAATGCCAAAATGACTTTTCGCATTTCAGGTTTCGAAGTTTCCCGATGCAGTGGAAGAACGACTCCCTTGTCTCTTGAACTCTTGGTAGCCAAAATTCTGAAATGGCTTCTGGACGCTTTTCTCATTTTGGGTTTCAGAGTTTCCCGATGCAGTGGAAGAAAAACTCCCTTGTCCTTTGAAATCTCGGTAGCCGGAATGCCGAAATGGCTTTTGGACGCATTTCTCATTTCGGGTTTTGGAGTTTCTCGATGCAGTGGAAGAGAGATCTCGTGTCTTTTGAAATCCTGGTAGCCAGAATGTCGAAATGAATTTTATCATTTTGGGTTTCGGAGTTTCCTGATGCAGTGGAAGAACGACTCCCTTATCTCTTGAAATCCCAGTAGCTTGAATGTTGAAATGACTTTTGGACGCTTTTCTCATTTTGGGTTTTAGAGTTTCTTGATGCAGCGGAAGAGAGAGACCCCGTGTCTTTTGAAATCCCGGTAGTCGGAATGCTGAAATGTCTTTTGACTTCGTGACGTTGGCCATAAGAGGTGAGCCCATGCGCTAAACCTTGTGCAATTATGGGACTCAAGCTTACTCGATGACCATGGATCTGCTCCCTCTATGGATCCTCGCCATTGAAAACAAAATGCCTGCTCGCTTGATTTTAAGCTCAAAATGGACTTCTTCTGTGCCCTGCGCTCGACGCTCATGACTTGTGAGAATTGGTGCTAACAGAGACTTCATACATTCTATTCTGCCAATTTTCTAATGCCTCTTATGAATCTGATGAACATGCACTTTCACTTTTCCAACTGAGATTTCCTTTTGTTGTAGGATTAATGTAATCCTAATGTCTTGCTCTCAGTTTGTAAATTTTCTCTAGCTCATATGCGCGGTCTTTTTCTCTGATAGGTTTTGTGTATCTGCAACCTTCATCCGGGTCCAGAGGCGCAATGAATTTAAGTCCATTATCCTTAAAGGTCATTCTTCTCTTCTTTAGGTCAACAACACTCGAATTATTGAAATCCCAGTCAATTCCTAACATCACAGGATAAGGACAACTATCATCAACAATTTCAATCACTTGGAAATCTACAAATGTCCTTATCCCATCGATGTCTACAGGAACATGATCTAGTCTTCTAAAGGGGATCACTGCCTGCTGATTAGCTATCCTGAGCCTGATAGGAAAGTAAATCAATCCATATTTTCCCATAAGTGCCCAAGTCTTCCTCGTCATAATATTTACTTATGATCCCAAGTCGAGGACCACATAGTCCACATCGTAATCTCCAATCTGAGCACTAAGGTGTAATTTCTTGTTTGTTCTCCTTTTCCTTGATACTTGATTTACTTCTTTATTCAGTAGAGGATCTACCCTTCCTATATCATACTATCTTATCAAGTATTTTATCTCTTGTACAACTCTTTCATCCTTAATAAAATTAATTCAAGTACATAAGAATTCCATAAGCTTGCTTACCTCTTTTCCTTTCCTAGTAGACTAATCAAATGCCAAAGGCATTCCACATTCCCTTACTTTTGTTTGTCCCATAGATGAAGAAGTTGTTTCTTCTACAAATTCTTTCCTTTGTTCTTCAAAAGTATGTATCTCCCTCCTTGGATCAAAAAATTGTGCCTTCTCTGCAGCTCTTCTGATCCCTGACCCATCTGCAGTCTTTCCTGGAGTTGCTTTGTCTTCTCCTATAACAATTTATCCTCTATTAATAACAACAACTCTGGGGTCTTCATCGTGAGGTTCTATTGATATTAGTTGTACTTTTTGATTTCCTCCTCGTCTCTCCTAGAGTTTGGATAAAAATACTAGACAATCTTCAATGACATGGTCAAACGAGTTACAATATTTACAAGTGGTACAAGGGTTATGACAATCCCTTGCCAAATGTCTTGGCTATGCACAGTTATAGAAGATGATTTTTCCTCTGCCTCGAACCATACGTCCTCCTCTCCCTCTTCCTCTAAATCCACCATGAGGATTGAAGTTTCCTCTTCCCAGGGAGTTGCACTGCGCATTATTTCCTTCTTCCTATGTTTCTCCTTGAATTCTATATGTATCCTTTAATATTTCATGCATGATATTGTAAGCCCTACAATCCTTCTCATCATGTCCCACAGACTTATAGAATGTGCAGTAAATATTAGTAGGTTTATGGACATATTTTTTCATATAATAACATTCACCATGGCAATGTTTAGTTCTACATACCTTGCACCAGGGTACAGTAACCTGCTTCAAAGGACTAGATGCTCCAGAGGCCAAGTATTCATGAAACAGTGGACAATGCTCCTTGTCATGGCCCTCCGATTTACATCTGACACACCAATTATCTTCTCTTTTCTCCTTTACTTTATATTTGTTCATATCTTTGACCTATAAAGATAAACAGGTTAACTGATTTAAGATCTAACTCATACCTGGGCTAGATTCTCCTACAAGGGTTTCTTCTAATTTCATGGCAATCTCCAGAGATTTATCCTGCGAAGCAATTTTTTGTTGCATCAGAGGAACTCTGATATGTGGCAGGAGAGCAGCGATGAACCATTCTTTATTTTGTTCATCCAGGATTTGAAAACTTAAACGACCTGTCAGATTCTTAAACCTCTGATCAAACTCCCAAATAGGTTTAGTGACCCTCTTCTTGATCTCTTTAATCTTTGTAATGCATTGTGACTCCGACTTAGGTTTCTTGAATTCTTCACTCAATGTAGTCTTCATAGCATTCAGCAGTTTAGGTTGTCCAGGTACTGAAAAAAAATTCATATACTAGTTCAGAGCAAAATCCCTCAAGGTAGTACTAATCTGAGTTCTCTTAACAGTTTCGTTGGCGACTTGCTTGATAATACATACAGCTTCGCATAAGAACCAGTGCTAATCAGGATATTCAGATCCATCTCCTATGAAGATGGGTAACCTCATCTCATCTGCCATAGATCTTCCTTGGTTTCTCGACTGAGTGTGTACCAAACTGTTTGTAATAGTACTCTGACTCTTCTGACTACTCAGGTTACTCTGGTTACTTAATTCTTCTGAAACAACAAGAGGAGTAATAGTACTTACTTCGACAGTAGGCATAGTTCTTGAAGTTTTTGGCTCTTCTTGGCAAAGTTCTTCAGTCTGTAATTCCTCTATTTTTTTTTATTCTAAATGCTCTTCGTCTGTTAGATATTCTTCTTCTCCACTATATAATCCTTCATATCCATAGTTCTTATTAAATAGGTTCACAAGAGGAACCTCTCTGAACGGTCTCCCATTGCACATGTGTCCAGCCTCTGTGTCACTGTCGTTGTCTGAATTCTTGAACATTAGCTACATTGTATATTCAGAATATTCTTCTCATGCAATAGAACCTTAATACTCAGCTTTAAAAAGTGTAGGAACTTCCCTCTAGGTCCCTTAAATAAATACCTCTCTGCTTGACTATAGGATTCAACTATGTTTATGGAAAAATCAGTAATGTACCCTCCAATAGTGCTATCAAACTAGAGATCCACCACTCTAGACACAACGTTATCGACTCTCTTGACCTTCTTGATGAACGTCATTTTCCAAACCACAAGTGGTCTAGATCTGATCTCAAAATAGGTATCTTCCAATTTGGCTAACCACTCATTTAACGCCTTATGAACTCCCCCAAATAAAATCTCGTGTATGTCGGTGAAGATGTACCTTCCCAACAATATTCCATACTAATGCTAGGATTCTTGTTCTGGGATTCAACGAAGTCCTTCTCTTGTTCTTATATTCACTTTTGAATTTATGTCTTTGATGGAAACCACCTTGACATTCCCTCAAAAAGATCTCGGTCCCGGTAATGGAACCATTTGTTGGCACATGGGCAGACCCATGGTTCAACTTTTACAGTGCACCAACAAGCCATAACTAATGGCCCTTTCGGAAACACCTGTGAAGAAGATGCAGTCTCACCTGAAGTAGCAATAGGGGGTTGCAGGACACTGATGTCTACAACCAGAGGAAATGCAAAGTGGATCCAAGAACAACATCAGACAACAAACTAGTTATTCTTTATCCCTCTTAAGCCTACTTCACAAGTTATATCTCTAATCTAACATAATGATGGAATAACAGTATATCAGATGAAAAATAACACAACATCAATCACAAATAACAACAAGATATATGTGGTTCACCCTCTCCCTAGGGCTACGTCCACAGAACTGTGTTTCTTGATATATTAAATGGAAACATACAGTTCTATCTGCGCACTTAGCTTGTAGATTTCTCTCTCTTTCTCTCTTCTTATTCCCTCCCTATGCACCCAGCTGTAAGGTTGATCTTCGCACCCGACTGAAGATCTTACAATACAATATTGATACTTATCTCAACAAAAATAATCAACAATGAACAATCACAACCATAGTATCAACGAACCAACCTAGAACTAACTTTCCTAGGTCTTCTAGACCTTTATTTATACATTACATAGTAAAGTCTAGGTGTCAAAACCCTAGGTGAAAAATCCCTAGGTCAACTTGACTCGTAATTTAAGGGCTTCACCAACCTGTCCTTCTTCATTTTCCAAGCGGTGCTCCAAAGCACTCATTGATATATTTTTTCACTTGTTGTTTTGTCCACGATCCCTTTTCTTTGTTTCTTTGGCTTCCTCGATCTTCTCTTCCAATGAATATATTTTCCTTTACTTCTCTCTTATTTTCTTCTTCTTTAACCACTTTGACCCCTCCTTGGTTTATGTTCCTTCCAAGCAGTTTGTACTTCACCTTTCTTCCTTAATCTACGCTTCTTTCCATAAACAAGGGCCAATAGTGCTCATGATTTCATGTGATGATTGTTGGGAATTGACATTCTCACTATATTTATGAGACCCCAATTGATCAAAAATATTTTCTTGGAGAAAGTTTTCCATGTGGGAAATGTGAAGTGTATATTCCTATTCATAGGTGAAGTGAGGAAGACTGTAAAATTGTAGATGGTAATTTTGAACAATTTTCATACATGATTAATGATACATTGTTTTTTACCAAACCATGATTTTTGTTGTGATCAGACTATTGTAAAGGAGGAGGATGAATGTGTCTTTGTGAAATAGCAGATGCATGATGCCACATACAAAACTACCTTTGGCTATGCATGATACTGGTCTTCATATGAAGTATTGGCTTATATTCTTGGATTTGATCATTTCTTTAGGTGTTATTGTAGATCCATTTCTCATACCTCCTTCTGTGGGTGATTGAAGTTTGATGCATCATAAAAAACTGATTATTATTGTGATTGGTCAAAACCCAACAATGCATGTTTTCCTTAGATTGAAGATAGGCGAAGTCATGTTATGAATGCTTAGGTATTATAAATATATACACATTGATATTTCAGGAGTCGACCTATGTGAAGACACTATATATTTGGGTGGATACCTAGGGTGAATGTTGAAGATGTCTATGAAATCTAGAAGAATTGGGATATGTCACACTTGAAGTATAGATCAAGATAAGTATATAATTTTTTGTTGTCATTACCATGGTATTTGATGGAATTTGACCTACAAATATTTTCTGGGTAGAGTGTTCAATCCAAAAATGAAGATGGGAATTTGAATCCATTAATGATGCACTTCTTAACATGGCATTCAAATTGAAGTATGTATTTTAGTATAATTATTAGAATACATGGTAGGTAGTGCTTTCAAGTAGTGTGAGAAGCATTGAAAATGGATGGATGTTACAGTGAATACAAATCCAAGAGAAAAACCTCCCTATAGGCGAGTTTCTGGTTCAAGTTTGAACAAACTATTGGAAATTACAAGGATTTAGGAAATGAGACATGTGAAGAGGGAAAGGTGATTTGCAAGATGCAGTGATCTACGCTTGGGTGGTGCTTGAGAGAGATGTGTAGAGTATTAATAATTACTACTTTATTAATGTTGAATGGAAGTATGTGTGAGATATGTTCTGGTACACAACGAGATTGATTTATTTTTATAAATAGTGCTAATATTATGCACAATCTATGGGGCTATGTTTGACATCACAATATTCATTTAGAACATGTAGCATAGAGGCCATAGATACATTTATTGATGGGAATCAAACAGTATGATGAGAATTCATGTGTGGATTTCTTGGTCAAATTGACAATCTTATAAGGATAGAAATGCATCTTGTGCATTGATGGATTGAAGTTTGTAACATTGTGATAAAAAATTGAAGGCACAAAATGAAGTGGTGGTTCATGGGTTAATGAGCCAAGGTGATTGGCACAATAAATTGGAGAAATAAAATGAATAAGTACTTGGTTCATGTAATTGGAGACCTTGGAAGTATGACATCCATAAATAAAAAATGAGGTCATGAAGAATTTTCCACATGGCCTAATAGAGCATCGATAGACCAATTTTTTATTCGTGCCTCTAAAATGATGTAAGAATACAAAAAAAATTGTTATAATGTTTAAATATAATTATTTCTAATGTCATTATGACAACACTAATGTTGGTCGGAATTTATAACCATATCTAGTAGTGATTGTTGGTTCTAATTACAATTAACTAGATTTTTTTAAAGAAGTGTGCTAGGTTTATTTGTCTCCAAAATAATGTTTACAATAGTCGTAATAATGTGAGTGCTCAGGTGGATAACAATGTGGTTTTCAAATATGTTTCTAGTGGTGAAAAAATATGGTTTTGGGGACAAGTTGCTTGATGCAAGAGAAAATAAAAAGCATGCTTCTAAAACATAAAAAGAAAGCACAAACAAACCAAAAGGGTTGAAGGTTCCTTCCAAATGTATTAAATGGCAGTGATAAAATACACCAAGTAAGGAAGTGAAGCTATCAATGAGAAATTGTTGCAAGATACACCCAAGATGATGAAATACAAGGGATCTCTCTCTATTTGTCTCATGTGCTCTTGCAATCCCATGAGTATGCCACTTGGTGATAAACCTATGGCTATCCACCAGGATACGTCTTTGCAATTCATTGACAAAGGTTTACCACCCTCCTAGGTCAAGAAACACATGGATTTGAATGAGTTGGGTGACTCATGAAGATATATAAATCCAACCTAATCTTTAACATCAACTTAGATGACACACCCATTGTTTTCTTATTTTCGAATTACCTTTGTGATTTTTTATTTGTGAGTATATAAGAGTTTTGTCATGTTTGCATCCTAAGGATAGAAATAAAAAGGGGTATTAAAAATGCCATGAAAAAAATGGATACCTAGGATATGTGGTAAAAATAGGGGGTTTTAAAATTGCACATATGTATTGAGAGGGGGGTCAACAAAAGTATTTTAGGTTTTTGTTTTTCAATATTTAGTGAAATTAGGGGTATTCTTTATTATCCCAAGAAAGAATGTTCTATGTTACAATTTCATTGAGTGAAGCCCATGTGGTTCATATCTTGCGATTGTTCATCTCCTGAGGGAATGCAACACCATGGTTGTTCTTACTTGGTTGATTGACACACCAAGGATACTCCATTTGGACTATGCCTCTTCACCTAGAGCATACCCATACTTCGTTCTAGGCTACCGACAAGTCACATTCCTACTCTAGTGAAACTCTTGTATACTTAGAAAATTTTTAACGTTTTAAAAATTAGTCATATATAAGAATGCATCCATGAACATGAGAAACCATGAGAAAAACTATGAAACAAATGAAGACAAACACAAAAATAGTGCAGGCAACACAAATCGTGCCTAACACTCAATAAGACTTTGTTATTGCAAAATAGTTACAATATGAGCACTACTGGCTCAATTTACAAATTCAGCAGAGTCACACGACTCACCTCACCTCACCGATACACTCATAAACAAATTCATGAAACCAATAATATTTGTCGCAATTGTCGTTGCAACCTCATATGGTGCACTTCAAATGTGCCCATAATTGTATACTTTTTGTCTCTTCATTTCCATAGACTTTCACCAAGCTAACACATATTTTGGTCCTGCCTCACACATGCCTCCAACAGACCCGCATTTCCAAAATTCCCGAAAAACTCCTGGAGCATACCACTCTTGGATACCTGTCTTCCATATTTGCAACTCTGGCTCAGGCCGTTGCCTCAGACATTTTATCTAAATCTCTTGTCAATATTCCATGCCTTCCTTTGGTTTTGTTCCCTTACTATTATAGGAACTCCAAGGGTCACTTGTGAGAAACGTCATGTCTTTTGGGTGTGTCATGCCCCTTCATGAACCCACACTCAAACGAATCATCGTGCTCCTCAGTGGAACGGTGCGACCATCCAAGCCAGTGTTCCCATCAATTTTAATGTCTCTTGGGCCGACGCACCCCATCCTTGGGTGAATCCCCCTTGCCTTATGCATTCTCATGTGTAGTTCATCGTTACTCCTCATGGGTGTACCAATTGCGTTGTCCAAACTCTCTCATTCGCCAATGTTTTTGAGGGTATATAGGTCCACTCCTTGGGCATTCTCCCAAGTTTCCTTTCCCTTTCCAAAACACAATCCAAGTATTTTTCAATCATTTTAAGGAAAGTAATATGTGTGGTCCCTTGGTGCCAAATTTCACCATCATGTTCCAAAGGTTCCCATGCTCACACCCAAACATATTTGTTCACCCAACCGATCACTTTCTCCTTGTTCTCTTCATTCATTTCGTCACCAAATATGCCCAAGGAGCACAAACTCATTTTGTGTCATGGGAGACCTTACATCCTTCCCCACTCCAAATTTTTACCATCATCGACAACATCCATTGATCTTCATGGAATCTTTGACCATCTCCGGATCTTGTCACCACTCAACAACTGATCTGAAATTATTGACTAATTTGCAAAAAAGATATTAAGTGTGAATTGTATTAACTTAAATATTAAGATTCAATGAATGATTGAAAGACTAAAATTGAATAAATGGAGAGTTATAACAAAGACAACTAGGCACAAGTTGATAACAAAGTTCATCTATTTTGGGATACATCTCTGGGTCCACTTCTAATGAGAAACCGATCCATAAAAATATGCAATCATTCACATCAAATGCTTATTATATTCATGAGATCTCCAACCTACAACAAAACTGTCTTTGGCCTCTCTAGGAAGGCTGGAAAATGGCTGGAAACAAATTCCCCCTCTCTTTCTACACTAAAAAGGCTTAAAAATGCTTTGTTCAAATTACATAGACAAAAATTGGGCTTAATTATCCCTCTGTGCGAAATACTTCCAAAAATACAGTCCCTTGCACAATAGTAAAAACCTTTGGTTATAAATTTGGAGGTCTTGGGATCGAATCTTGGCCCATTGGTATTTTTTAGGCTATGCAAATATTACAGTTTAAATATTAGAATATTTGTATGCCATAACAAGTCGTTGGTTTAGTGTGTTGGTTACAACATTGTGTCTGTTGGGCGAAGGTCATGGGGTCTATCTCGTTGACCATCCACTTTTGGGTAACAGATAACAATTGAAGATTAAATATAATTTTGTCATTATCCATAATAAATGACACCAGTGACACAATGGTGGGATGTTGTGTTTGTTCCGTGGAGGTCGAGGGTTCGATCCACCCATTCAAACCTTTCGGGGATGATAAGCCCATTTTGGAAACATTGGGGCTACCATGTGGTAGCCCCTTAACCTATACAATCAGCCTGCCATGCCTTCCACCACATCAATGAAACATCAACTTGCTATGTCAGCACCACGTCAACATCTGTATAACCCAGTTGGCATGCCCTGTCAACATCCATAGAACCTAGTTGGCATGCCACGTCAACATCTGTACTACCACATGTCATATTTTACTGCCACCTATCATGTTATTACTTCCATGTCAGCACCCATGTAGCTACCATACTACCACGTGTCAGTCCTTGGTGATGCCACTTGTCAACCCTGTCATCATTTTTTCCTATTTGGAAAAAACGTCTGAACACCATAAATTTCTCATACAATGTTCTTTTGAGCCCGTTCAAGTTGTGTTGGAAAGATATCGGTGAGCTCTACACCATGGAGACCTTTTCATCAACATTTGATACCATCAATTTTTATTGTTCAAAAGATCCACCTGGATTAACAACTTCTATATCCTCGACTATTGTCATCAAGACAAACTCCCCTTAGGAATTTACATGAGTCTATGAAGTGTCGTTTCTCTCTGAATTATTGTTGCTTTCATACTTTAGTGTTTTTTCCCATGCTTTCGTGCATTGGAATTCCTTGTGAATTCAAATGATTGGGTAGCTAATACAATCATCATGCCTCTAACTCAAGAAATCACATCTTCACATTCAAAAATTCATCTTTATATAAAAACTTGTCACATATGTAACCCTTCATTTCCTCCAATCTGTCAAGTCACCCACTACTTTCTCAATAGTTTTCACCAAGGAACCCACTCAAGAGACCCCATTGGACTCATTGCCTCCCACCGAGACAACGAGACAACATGTTGCAGTCTATTTTGAAGGTGAAGGGGGATGGTTGGTTGGGCCATCTCCCTCATATCTAATATGTCCCAATACAATCAATGGAGAGTCAATGTAATTCTACATTATACATAAGAAATGATACACTTGAACTGATTTTCCTTCACACTCCTCCATGATTCATTCTAGCTTAGGGTCATACAACCATTCACCATGTCCAAGTTCACTAGAGGAGGAATAAACCTCTTCCTTGGTTATCTTCCACCAAGTTTGTTGTGTCTCCCTCATGTCCTCTTGGTTCATGGATGGTCTCTGATCCTTTTCAATGAACTGATCCAACATCATCATCTCTATGACTTCTTCATATCTTCTCTGTCACTCATCAAATATCAAATGAAAATAAACCAAGCCATCCATTATCTTAGCCAAATATCCAACTATATCTTCAACATCAACAAGCCTCAGTTCCACTGACACAAGATTCCTTTCATTCTTTGTGTTAAAATGTCCAAACATCACCCCACATCGTCCAAGTTCATATCCACAAGGTTTCCTTCTCTAGATGTATGTAACAACCATATGCAAGGAAGACATAAGAGTGCCTCCTTCCTTCCTCCTTATGGTAGGAATCAAACATGGAGTCTGTCCTAAAAAAATTTCCTTGGCTACACCAATGACTCTCTATACACCTATGTTGATTGTCTTTGTTGGTTTAGGTTGCAACCCAAGCCTCTGCACCATGTCCTCCCTCAAGAAATTATAATTCATCCCACTATCCACCATGGCTATCACTGAATTCCCATTGAGTTTGGCCTGCACATAGCAAAGATTTGTCTCATCTTTATCTTGTCTCTATTAAGGTTTAAGCTATTATTAGGTTTCTTTTCAATTCACTAGATAACCATAGCATAGATAGGATCATTGAGAAATACACAATCACAAGAGACACATAATTTATCATGGGAAACCCTCATGGGGGAGAAAAACCAGCAAACAATTCCTTAACATAGATAACCAATACAATGCCAAGAGATAATTCAAACAATACAAAAAGTCCTCTCCCAAGAATGTGCCTCTCTCTCTATTCCTTCTTCTTCAACTTCAGCTCCAAACTCGCACTCTGATGAACAAGTGAGTGAGTGAACAAATGAGGCACTGGCCTCTCTTATTTATACAATCTGGCAGGTGTTGAACTGAGGTGTCTTTTCACTAGTAGGGCCGACTTCTCAATCTGGGTGGTTATAACCACTTTTAATATATTTTGGGTGGTTATAACCACTTTAATACATTCTGAGGCCGGTGTTTCATTTAGCTTATTATAATTAGGGTTTGACCAATCCGAAAAAGGGGATTTGGTCATTTACAATACCCAACACGATCAATCCAAAAAAGGGGATTGATCTAATGAATAATACATCAATAATAAATAGAATACTCGTTGTAGTTACATTATTTCAACACTCCCTCTTAACAAGAAGGGTATTCTACAACAACATCAGGTGAGAGAGAGGGAAGCATCATCAACAACATATTGGAACACTGACTGGCATATCTATAGATCATCAGAAGTTTTTCTCATCATCAATATCATCATTCTCAGCAGGGAGCTAGAATGGCATCATCATCCTCATCAACATGAGGCTAAGGTAACATCATCATCATATTCAGTGTGAGGCTAAAGTAACATCATCATCTTTGGTATGAAATATGAAATAAAATCATCATTATCATAATCATCTTCAGCAAGGAGATGAAGTGGCATCATCATCATCATACTCAACAATAAGCTGAAGTGGCATCATCATCATCATATTTAGCAAGAATTTGAAGTGGCATCATCATCATCATCTTCAGCAAGAAGCTAATGTGGCATCATCATCATCAACTTTAGCAAGAATATTAAGTGGCATCATCATCATCAACTTCAGCACGAGGCTATCATCACAACACGAATATGGCTACACAATATCATCAACATGAAGCTGGCATCACAGTAGGAGGCTGGCACATCATCACAGCATAAGGCTAGCACATCATCACAACAACTAAGCTGGAACATCATCACAACAATTAAGTTGGCACATCATCACAACAATTAAGCTGGTACATCATCACAACAATTAAGCTGGCACATCATCACAACAATTAAGCTGGTACATCATCATTTTGTGGTAATCTGACAGTCCCTAAGGAGTTTCCCAGGAATCATAAGATTCCCTAGGATTATAAAAATCCTAACAGATCTACCACATGGTACTCTGACAGATCGTACTTATCATACCTTTAGGATCTTCCTAGGAATCATAATATTCCCTAGGATTATAAAAATCCTAACAGATCTACCACTACTGATCGGGATACCATAATATCATCAACACTACTCCCCCTTTCGAGGGAGGTCCTTTTGGACTATACCAAGCTTGTGGAAAAAGTGCTCAAACTTTATATGAGACAGAGGATTGGTTAACACATCTATAACTTGTTCATCTGTTTCAACATATTGGATTTTTATATCTCCTCTCTGTAACATATCACTAATGAAGAGATACATGATCTCTATGTGCTTCAAATCATCATGGAATGCAAGGTTTTCCATCATCTTTATACAACTCTAGTTATCACATAGGATCATGGTGGCTTCCATCTCTATATCAAATAGATCTATCAACACATCTAAAGCCATACGTCTTCACAACTGGCGGAACATGCAACAATGTATTCTGCTTCTACTGTGCTCGAAGCAATGCCGAATTTCTCCCTACTCTGCCATGAAGTCATGGCTAACCTAAGACTGAAACAACATCTTGAAGTGATCTTTCTATCAGAAACACTTCCAGCTCAATCTGAATCAGTATAACCACTTATTCTGAAGTCATGGTCTCTGTTAACTCCCAAAGTAAAACCGTTCTTTCGGTTGAACTTTGTAGAGGATATCCTTGCTATTGGTCACATGCTTAAGTTACTTTTGTATTTTCATAGTTCAAGAAAATCTTTGG
>JZKD02S1226902.1:490696-503507 GCA_000966675.3 Picea glauca | reverse complement strand
CAGTTTTCCATACTTCTTCTTCACTGATATATTGTTGTCTAACCTTGAATAGCTGTTATCCTATTGTTTGGTTCATGACATTATTATCAGTCTCTTTAGTTGTTTATTAAGCCCTCCTTTGCACTGGTTTATGAGCAATCTTTTCTTCATCCACTTAAAGCTATCTTACTGTTTAACCAATCTTGGAGAGCACTGTCTATTTGTTTATCATTTTGATGTCTGAATGCTATAGTTGAATTGAGTTATCCCATTGATCCATCTTTACAAAATACAAAAACATTTATTTCTTAAGTTACCAAGCACCTTTGGTCTGCAACCACAAAGGGTTTCTTGGAGTGATAACAGTCTCCATCATAACTAAGACCACAATCTTATGTACCCTTAAGGTACCTCATCACATGTTTTACAGCAACTAGGTGAGCATGTCTGGATTCTACCAGAAACTGACTTAAGGTGTTCACAACAAAATAAATATCTGGCCTAATTTTCATCAGATACATCATCGATCCAATGATCTGTATATACAACGTGGCATCAATCAATTCTAATGAAGTGTCGACCAAGAGCTTCAACTTTGTTTCCATGGGTGTATTCATGGACTTGCACTCCAACATATCAAATCTCTTCAGGATTTCAACTGCATACTTCCCTTGGTTAAGGAAGATCCTCTATGGGATCTTCCATACCTTAAGACCTAAGAAATAATTCATTTAGGACTTCCATCAAACTTTGTGGCAAGATTCTTCTGCAATATGTGATGAGATTTTCTTCATCTATCAACGATACATCATCTACATATAGTAGTAACATCACTGGCTCATCATTCATAACCTTGAGATAAAGGTTAGAATTAATTTTACTCTTTGGTAACTCCCAAGCTCTTCAGGAAAATGTAAATCAAGCTCTAGGAGCTTGCTTCAATATGTATAGAGATTCCTTCAACCTGCAGACCAGAGTCTTTCTATCCTCAATCTTCAAACCAAAATTTTACATTGTACCAATTTGGTACACTTTCTCAGCTGCAACTCAATTTTCACAATCATGTTCTATCTTTATGTTGCTTTTTACAAAGCACTATCCGTCTCATTGATTGAGAGTATTCCCTCTCCTCTTTCTGCAATTGTTCCTTCTAGAACTGGGACTCTAGACGTGCACCTACTCTAAAGCTAAGAATGGTTTCTCCATTCTCGTTGTGACTACTGAAATCTGGGAGTAATTCCTCTACTCCATCATGGAAACAACTTCATCTAAAATTGTGAGTGGCTCAATAACTGATACTGAAGATATCTCTTCTTCTTTCATGGAGGTAACTCTATATTTCATTGTAGTCATGTCTCCATGACCCAACTAATGTACTGCACCAAATGCCACTCAATTTTTAAATACGGGGATTGCTCCCCCTGCATCTCATACTATATATGAATCATGGTTGTTCTGGTTTTCTTCATAAATACTGTAATTGTTTCTTCAATAAGTGTCTCATCATATTCTTATCCCTCTTGCTGGGAGAATTCTCCAGACATACATTAGGCTTTGAACATCTGCAACATGCTTGATATGTATAGATCAATCTTGGAAGTCGATATTGACTTCTCTTCTAGTCTCACAGAAGAATCCATATCCTAGTCTTTTTGATTGGCTTCCTTCTCTATTACTGAAACAAGGGAATATTCCTAGGAGATTTCATATCTCCTAGAATTTTTTGAAGCTACGATCTAGTATTCTCATGAAATCTGTCTCCCAGTCCTATAAGTTGTCTCTTCATATGATCCTTTATGAGATTAGGATTACTCATGATTTCTTCTGAGTCTACAAGGACTTTATTATCTCTTACAGGGTATACTTGGTGTTGAGTACCAAGTCTAAATATGAAAGATAGAGTCAGGCTTCAAACAATATTTGCTTCCCATTCTAATGTTTGGTCATATTTGGAGCCTTATGCACCTTTCAATCAATCTTCATATGAGATACTTTGAATCTCAAGAGATAGCTTCTTCTTCATATTCTTTGGTACATGAGTGTATATGGTCATGTACACAGTCTGCTTCATGTCTCATATAATGTGTTTCCTTCAACAACCTTCACTATAGCTTCCTCAGGGTTATCACATGTGACCTGAAATAAGGTCAACAAGCAAGAATAATACTCCTTTGATAATAGTAGATAAAACAATAGCACAAATAATCATCATAGTAGCTCCTTTAGAGATTCACTTGTGACCTGTCTGAAGTAAAGATCAAAAGTAATAAATACAATACGAAATGAGGTCAACACTCTTATAGTGTTGTGGTCAAACATTCCTCCATGGCAACCTGGAACTAACACAAGATATTTATCCTAGAGGAGATGTTAGTTTGTATCAGGCAAATGATTACATTAAGCATTTATTTCAATATGCTCACATGCTACCAGGTATAGTACTTTTCAAAGACTAGTTATTATCTTGTCATGTTCAACTTTGAATCTTATCAACTTAATTAATCAAACCTAGAACCTGGAGCCTTGTCCTCAAGAATGAGTGTGCTTCTTTTCTTCCAAGTCTTCTTCACTCAAGATGACGAGTGATTTCTTCAACCTGTCTTCTTATACTAAGACAATATGTTATCTTGACATAAGGTTGGGTTAGAGAATAAACTCTATGATCTCAAATTTAATCCATCTAATACCTTGACTTTAATTTTGATCAAAGGTTAGTATAATGGTCATAGCTACAACATGCAACACTAATCAAAATAATGTCATAACAAATAGATGCATATCCGAATAATCACACCTGGGTTGCATAATTCCTTTGAATGTGTTGGATCTTGATATTCTTCTGGATCTATGGAAAGAGATCCCTTCTCCTACCAATAACCTTTAAAGCTTAACAATTTAAACATATGTGAGTACATACCTCCGATAGCATTTGCATGTAGTGGCACCATCTTGTAGTAGCGAAAATGATCACCAACTCTTAAAAACTTCAAGGGTGACTGCAACTGGTACTACGACTGATACTTCAACTAGTACTGCAACTGCAATTGATACTAGAACTGGTTCTGAGACTGCAACAACAACTGCAACTTAGGGTTTTATGAGGAAACCCTAATTTTTCAAACCTCAAATTTTGAAATTCTAATCTAGGGGATAGATGCATTGAGCCGAGGCGAGTAAGATGGTGCAGTCAGATTTCTGAAAATCCAAATTTTACCCCCTCAAACTTGACCAATGGATTTCTGGACTGGTGCTTTTGGTTTTCTGGTATTTCTGATTTTCTGGTACTTCTAGTACTCTGGTACTTCTGGTTTTCTAGTACTTCTGGTACTTTGTGAAAACTAGGGTTTCACTTTCCGGGAGATATACCCACTGAAAATGTGCGCTAAATGTGACGAAGAATTCCTTGGGTTAGGGCACACTTTTATAGATGGTTTTGAGGCTAAACATATTCTTCAATAAAAATCCCTAATTTTCCTGTACGACAACAATGATGTTTTTCTTCTTCTTGTGAAAGATGCTCTCTTCATCTTAGATCTGATACCATGTTAAGGTTTAAGCTATTATTAGGTTTCTTTTCAATTCACTATATAACCATAGCATAGATAGGATCATTGAGAAATACACAATCACAAGAGACACATCATTTATCCTAGGAAACCCTCATGGGGGAGAAAACCCAGCAAAAAATTCCTTAATATAGATATCCAATACAATGCCAAGAGATAACTCAAACAATACATAGAGTCCTCTCCCAATAATGTGCCTCTCTATATCTTCCTTCTTCTCCAACTACAGCTCCAAACATGCACTCTAATGAACAAGTGAGTGAGTGAACAAATGAGGCACTAGCCTCTCTTATTTATACAATCTGGCAAGTGTTGAACTGAGGTGTCTTTTCACTAGCAGGGCCGACTTCTCAATCTGGGTGTTTATAACCACTTTTAATATATTTTGGGTGGTTATAACCACTTTAATATATTCGGGGGATGAATTCTCATTTAGCCTATTACAATTAGGGTTTGACCAATCTGCAAAAGGGGATTTGGTCATTTACAATACCCAACATGATCAATCCACAAAAGGGGATTGATATAATGAATAACACATCAATAATAAATAGAATACTCTTTGCAGTTACATTATTTCAACAATCTCTATATGGATTCACCCTCCATGACAACATTCAAGACCTGGAAGAATCTAACATATGGGTTTTCTACCTTCTCCAAAGCATTAAAATTCTATTTCAAAGGAAAATTCTTTGCAAAGTTCTCCTTGGCACAAATACAACATGAAATAAGATTCTTCTCTTTCACTACATCCATCTACTTGACATTATCTTTGCTTCCCTTGGACACCTTTGTTTTTCCTTTGTATTTCCTCTTCCCCTTCCCTTGTTGTTTCTTCTGACCTTGGGAATCCTCATTGATCCTAGGATCTATCTTGGGTTCACCCTAAAATTTCAACATTTTTTCCGCTACGATGATTGTTGCTAGAAGAGTCTGCACATTTTATTGTTCCAACTCACTCTCCACCCGTGGTTGTAGACCATTCATGAAGTGCAAAAGTTTTCCTTCTTCCGACATGTATTTGATATCCAACATGAGCCCCATGAAATCCTTGATCTAGGCTTGGATATTACCAATGTGTTTAAGATCCATAAATTGATTCCTTTCCATCCATGATTGGTTCCCCAAACCAAACTATTCCTTCAAGGCCACCTTCATCTTTTCCTAGTTTTCAATCTTCTCAACGATTCTCCTAGTTTCTAATTATTCCACCTGATTCCTCCACCAAATCTTAATGGTTCTTATCAAGAAAATCAATGCAACATTCACCTTGGATTCATTTGAACTTCCCTTCAACTCCTCCAAGTACTGCTCAATGTCCCAAAAAAAGGTTTCCAAATAAATTAACATTGAGATTTTCGTCATATGGACCAATTTCCTTTATCTTAATCCTCACTCCCATGACAACAAAGTTTTTTCTGCTAGCCAAATATCTCTTCAACAATGTGATGATTTCATCTTGGTCCTTTAACCATTGTGTGACTGTGGAAAGTGTGTCATTCGCTGCCTTGAGTCTATTTTTAATGTCATTGGTCAAGGTGTTGGAAATCACATATGCAGATTTTTGGCACTCCCAAACGACTTAATTAAACCCACTCTTCATCTTTCCTACATCATCCCCCATCTGGTCGACCTTCTCACCATGATGGAACATTGCATTTTTCATCTGCTCGACATTATTCTCCAAGATAATGATTCAATCCTTCATTCTTCAAATCTTGGGCTCTCTCTCAGTGTCACTACCATCTACATGCTTCATTCGAATTTCTATTCAACTAGTCCAAGTATTTCTCAATGTACCAACTAAAGTTTCCAATAAAATTAGCATTGAGAGTTATGTCATATGGATCATATGGATCTGGTTCCTTTATCTTAATCCTCATCGGCATGATAACAAAGCCTTATCTTCTAGCCAAATATTGTTTCAACAATGTGATGGTGTCATCTTGGTCCTTCAACCTTTCTGTGACCACAGAAAGTGTATCCTTCACTTCTTTGAGTCTATTCTAAATGTCATTGGTCAAGGTGTCAAAAATCACATTTCTAGTTGTCTGGCACTCACAAACAAATTCATTAAACCATGCTTCATCTTTCCTACCTCAACATCCATCTGGTAGACCTTCTCACCATTGTTATCACCAAAATTTCATCCGCAAATGGTTACAGGAATCCAACATCTTCAAAACACTCATTAGTTCACTCATGGACCAAAAATGCATTTCCAAAAGGTCCAAAACTATACAACCAACAATAAAATCAACATGCGCTAAAACTACACAAGGCGTGCACGCATGTGCGACAGTCAGATAATGTCAGAAAAGCGCACATGCGCCCGATGCACGATTGTGGATGCAAAAATCTGCGCACACCTCAAAATAGCTCATTTATGATATTGGTCGGCCTTCCACCCACTTTTGGTTCAGCTTCCAAGTCGATTTGACACTCAAATCTCAGTTGAATTCGATTGGGGGGCTGGTCAAAGACCTAAAGGTGCCCTAAAGGGCCCCTTGTTCACACTAAGAACTAGTTTCATAATGCCTCAAAGCTATGCTATAAAAAGAGGCCATGGGTGCACTATATTTTCAATGAATTCATTTGTATTGTTATGCTTCTTTTATTCTCTTGGAGGATCCTCTTTCCTCATCAAGAGAATGCAAGAACCATATCTTTTGGCCATTCACATAACCTCTTGAGTGAATGTGCTTTGGATTCTCTTCACTATTTCATTCTAGTTTGTTACTTGTAAGAAGAGCTCAATATTTGGGGTTCCAAGAGCCCTCCCTTGGAGGAAGAGGGGACCCATATATCTCCCTTTCTCTTTGGTGTTTTCTTTCCACTAATACAATCCTTTACATTGGTGGCATGTGTGTTGGTTATTTTTGTTCTAATCTCTTTATGAACTCTAGTTTAGTTTCTTTTAATGTTCTTAGTTTAATTCTTTGCTTATCCTTTATGATTTATACTTATAACTCTTTCCTTCACTATTGTCTTGCCGAGATAACCCAACTAGGCTTGTAAGCATCTCTATTTTGCTCATTTAGGTGACAAAAGAGACGCAACAAACATGTTGGCACATTACATCCGTCATCTGCTCGACATTCTTCTCCAAGATAATGATTCAATCCTTCATTCTTCCAGTCTTGGTCTCTCTCTCGGTGTCACTACCATATACATGTAACCCAACAATGGATGGCCCTCCATGTATCTTCACTTTACTTGTGAAAGGGTTTTCCAAGGAACCCAAGGTTTGTTCTCGATACTTCTTCAAAATTATTTGATCAACTCTATGGTTACCTCTGCGATCAGGTCTGTAATATTCCTTTGTTCATCTGCCTTGCCTAAGTTCTCGGTTCACCCTAAAAAATATGTGCTTGACCTGATCAAGGGGTACCTCTGTCTACTCTGAGACCGACGCATCTGCCCAGAAAATCAAATATTGTAAGGGTTTTAATGATCTGTTGAAGGCCCATAGACTTCTCAAAATTGATTTCAAGAAGATTGTAACATGCACAACACTTAGATACCCTCTCCATATGAAGGGATTAGTCAAAACATACACACTTAGGGGGTTAAAATCATTATTTCCTCTTTTGATTTCATTTTTTCCACATGGATGTCTTGCTTTGATTAAAGTCTAAGTTGGAATCATTCTACATCACTATAAAACTTGCATTGGGACTAGAAATTCGATATCAATATTTGAGTATGCTCTTCTATCACGCCCCAAAGCGATATTGATAATCAGAAAGAGATTGAGGGAAAATTTCATCTCCCTTAAAAAAGATGAAATCTTTAGGAGACGACAACAGCCCCCTCAGGACTCCTCTTAGTTCATTTTTCAAACACATCTTAAAATTGTAAGGGCCCATACATGCCCACATGCTACAAAGATAGGATAGTGATTGAAATTTACTTTCTTAGATTAAATCACTAGGGAAGTTTAAAGGTTTTGTAACGGGCCTATACATGTCCACATATGCACAATCTAGAATAGTTTCAAATCTTTATTAGATTAAATCACACTAGGGAGTTAAAGGAATAGTAAGGACCCACATGTCCACATGCTATTTTCCTAGGGACTTTAAAATTTTTCAAGGTTGTACCAATGACATTTAGTTAATTAGGTAATCAAGACTTGTAAGGACCACACAAAGTCCACATGCAGCAAGGTGACACCTAATTTATTAAACATTTTGGCACACTTTCACTTGTTCACACACAAAGTCACTACTCACTCACATAGTTTTCATCTTGAAACGTGGAGGTTGAAGTAAGTTTCCTCCAAAGGGATTCCGAAACACCCCACCCTTTTCTTGACAAAACTATCCACTCCCACTTAATTTCAATGAGATTGTCTCACACCCCCAATCTCTCAAACAACCACATCTATTTTTTTTCTAAAACTCACTAAGTTTCCTCCAAAGGAGGTGCCAAAAGAATTTTTTTAGTCTAGGTAGGATCTCGGGGATAGGCATCCAAATAAATCCCTGTTATCTGGTTCTCACATCTTTAAACAGTAGAAGCTGTCAAATAGGGAACTTTAAAATCCTCCAAGTCAACTGTTCCTACACCATAAGGCACAGAGATACCTGTGAAGGGTCGAAGGCCGAGGTCCGGTTGTTCTATGCATCCCCCCTTGAGGCACCCACCTCTTGGATGAGATCTATCCCGTGACCCATTTCTTAGGCTGGAAATCTAAATGTCGCACTTTGACCGAGGTACCTAGTGACCAAATTTTAGGAAATCTACCCAGGTGGAAATTGTGGGCTGCAATTGCACCTTGATCAGATTTTGTGTGGCTATTGGGAAATATCGCCATCTCTTTCGGGATATCCACCCTCTACCCCTCATTATAACAGATTACTTCATCCTTCACTAGTTCCTCTTTCAGTGGCTTCAGACCCCACTGTCGAATAGTATTGCAAGGTCCAGTGTTATTTGAGAGGAAGGACGTTACATCTTTTAGGACACAAGCATTTGCTTTCTTTGTTCTCCCACATGGAAAAAATCCACCTACCCACATGCATGCTTCTTTATCAAATTGATTTATGTATGACGCTCTTGTAATTACATACGATTGTGAAGTATATTGTGAAGGTTCAAAAATTATAAAGACTCTTGTTCATTTATTTTCTCTCATCCCCACCCGCACACATCCACTTTTCTAGTTGGACATCTTAGGGGACCCACAGAATCCCCGTCATTCCATATGCTTGCTAAATATCCCTCCCTTTCTAGGGGGAGTTCCTAGTCTTGCCAACTCATCAGCCAGACTTTCTCACACCCCTGTGAGTGCTACTATCTTGGGATAAGATTTTCTTGGTTCCATTTTTCCTGGGTCCACTTCCCAATGTCAACCATCCCCACACTCTCCTTTACACAGAAGCAGGGGGGCAGGCTTCTTCTCAAGGAGGAAGTACAACTCCATCTAGCCCCCTTCACGGGTCAGGTACACCCCACATTCACACTATGGCCAGAAAAAAACCTTTTTTCCGGGTAAGGCACATAAAACCTTCCCACCATGGCTGGCACTAATATTCCACCACAACCCTAGATGCCACACTTGGCTTCTCTCAACATACCGGATATGACTAAACTCACTAATGATCCTATATCGCACGACCCCACATGGCCTACAATTCCTACCAAACTAACTTCAGACAACCCCAAGTTTGAAGCAAAAGCGATAGATGACCCAACCAACCATATCATGACCTTCCATTTATGGTGCTCCTCCAATAGCATTATGGATGACTCTATCCATTTGAGACTATTTCAACACACACTCACTGGCCCATTAGCCAAGTGGTATGTAGAAGAAAAATTTGGGTCCCATGTGACCTTCGAATCATTGGACAAAGCATTTATGATCTTCTTTCAACTACCAATTCGGCATGACAACGGTCTCGAATTACTCTCAGAGTTTAAAAAAACTTCTGCCATGCACATCGCCGACCACATTCATGAATGGCGTTGACGACATAGTCTCTGCAAAGCTGAAGCCACCCCGCAACAATGCCTTAACTGGTTTCTCAAATCACTTGTTTCCCTCCTTGCCAAAGATGTGGTCGCCATCTTCCCCCAATCGAAAGAAGAAGCCATCAGCAAGGCCCAACAACTCAAACTCATTTATTCGCAGTTAGGGTATTTATACACAGTACTACCTGATGCCCCGAGACCCATGCCATTTGGCCAAGAAAAACCTGGGATGTCTCACTCAGTATATGGATTGATTGGTACCACCACACACCACAATTCACACCACCAACAACCACCTATGTATGGAGCACTTCAATATCCAACAACATATGGAGGACCCCCTTATTATCCTCCTCCCCCTTATCAACAACCATACCCCTTAACCTTTCCTCCGCCCATCAGTGGACCACCGCCAACACTCACAATACGCCCCGTGTCCCAACCCAGTTCTGGTACTCCCTCTACCTCTTCTTACACCCTAAGCACCAGTGAAAGCGCCATGCCTTCCTATACACCCTACAGATCATTAGCACAGAATAATCTGTACTTTCCATTTCTAGATCCTCCCCAACCCATTATATATCCACAAGGGAAACCACATGCTGGGGTTAATTTTGTTCAATCCTCTCTCATTCAGCAGTATTAAAATTTTGAACAAATGAATATGGATAATCCGGTCCATCAGTAAAACAACACCAAAAATAAAGGAAAAAATCGAAACAATAATAATCCTGGACCAGGAGGAAACCAGAACCAACCCCAACAGAACCAACCTGCTGGGGGAAACCAGAACCAAGGGAACCAGAACCCCCAAGGGGGAAATAACAACAAATGAAAAGGGAATAACAACCAAAATATTAGGACAAAATTCCCTTGTTCCCTTTGCACTGAGTATGGCCATTATACTCACCATTTCCCCCAAATTGTAGACTTAAAACGGATGAAGGAATCTAGAAATGGACCACTTCCCCCATTACCACCTACTCCCCAGCAGGCCCCACAACAATATGTGTAACAACCCCCCCCCAGCTGTGTTACAAAAACCCATACCAAACCAAGGGGTAATGAAAATCCAACAGGAGATGCATTCGGCCCCACCATATATAGGACAATACGCTAAGCCATGCCCTCCTATAGATCGCACTATCCTCTTCACTAGTGAGGAAGAAGTCCTTCTACAAACATGCATTCATAAATACAACGCACCCTCTGACCCTATTCCCACTACCTCGAAGGCCACCCCAGTCACAAATGGCCCACCTTTGATGATTCCACACCCTAATACTGAAACACATCTTCGCATCCCTCGCATCCCGTTACAAAAGAATGTCAACAACCCTCAGACTAGGGCGTCCCACAATTATAGTCTGGTCAATGACTTGGCACAATCCCCTGTTGCCATGTCAGTCTTATAAGTTCTTCAAACCTATCCTACTCAACGGATGTCCTTACTTTATGCTCTGGGGGAAGTTGACCCTGTTGATACTCAACTCATCACCTTTGATCTTGATAGTGGGGAACCTCATCTCCCTACTTTGGTATCTTTCCAAATACCAGTTAAAATCCGGAACATCACAGTCCGCCGCTACATTATTGATGAAGGTGCATCAACGTGCATCATGTCCAAAACCATCTGGTAGAAACTTGGCTCTCCAGAACTCATACCATCTGCCATTACTCTGAGGGCTTATGATGGACGACCCTCTTCTCCCGAGGGGCTCTTCCAAAATGTCCCCATCGAACTCGGGGTAAAAACCATTCTTATTGACATTGAGGTTATTGATGCCCCGCTTGATTACAATATTTTGTTTGGTCGTAGCTACATGTATGCTATGAAGGAAGTCGCATCTTCTATGTTCTGAACCATGATTTTTCCCCATAACAGAAATATCATTACCATCGATCAAGTATCACATTATGAGCCTAACCCTTCATCCAACATCGACAACATCCTCCCTTTTTTCCACACTAATCTGGATGCCTATCCACTCATCGAGATGGGCCCCAAAAGTTTTAAGGACCCATCCTTTCTAGGGACATACCACGAAGCACCATCGCTCATCCATCCCTCAGCACAATTATGTGTCATCTCCACCAACAGAACGACAACTGAAGATACTCTCCCTCCCACCAAGGCCTCTTTCATCTCTGACATCCCACTAGCCGTAGAACTTCTCCCTCAGGAATCCCCTAGAACTTGTTCATCTCTATCCATTCCTGATATTCCCCTCCCCAGGGCCATATCCTATTTTGGGAAATAGTCCCCCAAGCCATTACCCAAATCCCTTTATTTTACCCCCCACTGGGTGTACAAGATTTCCAGGTAGCCGCAACCCTCACCCTTCCTAATATGGTGTTGGAAATCCCATTCTAGTATCTACATCCGCCTGAGATGGTCCCTCAACCATCCCTACCTCCCCAAATAGAAGGAATCTCGATGCAGATTCCAATATTTACCCCCACTAACTAGCACCCCTGCTATAGCTGGGGGCAGAGGGAAGAATAAAGAGATCGTTGCTCTGCTTCCATCATGAGTTCAACCTCATTGTGCACTGTGTGAGAAAGATGGACACCCCACTAATAAGTGCCCAATCTCTCCCTGAGCTACGAAATTTAATTCAACTCCCATGGGCACTGACGACATTCGTCACACCCTCCAGTACTACTACTGCGACCCCTAACACAAGCGAAAAAGGGTTGTGAACCAAATTCACATGTGCCATCTGTTCTGAGTATGGACATTACACCCACCATTGCTCGACGTTACCTCAATTTTGACAGACTCTAATGGCTATCAACCAGATCTTCCATCAAGAACCTCCTCCACCTGCATCATCTCATACTCATGTCACTGACATCCACTATCTCATGACCTCGGTCATTGAACGTATGAGATTTCCTTTCTCTCTATGCAAATCAATTGATCATTTCACACATCAATGTCCTATGATAATTGAATACAGGCATCGCCAAATGGCCCTTATTCAAAACCCTACACCCCCCCCTCCAATAGAACCAGTGAGTACCCCTACCCCATCACTTGATGTGGTTCATATCTTCTCACCTGAACTTGAGGCCCTCCCTACACCCCCATGGTTCCTGGATGATTTATATGAGTATTTTCCCCCAAATCCCCCCAATTCTCCAATTCATTTCCCCATGGAAATTCTGTTGGATTACTGAGAGGGGGGGGTGAATAAGTAATAACGTAATTATAATCCTTTTTCTTCAAATGTTATATCAATGTAGAATTATTATCCAATAATGAGCAGTAATAAATAAAC
>JZKD02S1226902.1:463530-482478 GCA_000966675.3 Picea glauca | reverse complement strand
AAAACAATAATGAGTCATATTTAAATCAAACACTATTGGGTCCATTACCCAAACCTTTGTGCTATGGGTCTTTCTTCAAGGGTTGACATCAATGACAACCAACCTTAATCAACATATTCTATGCCCAACTACCATTTCCAACCCACAGTATCTTGATATTTGGTTTATGTCGAGCGAACCATCGCAATCCCCTTGTGTTCCCCCCCTACTTATTTACCATGAGAAGACAACTACATGGTGACAATCATCGATGTCACTCTTATAGATCCCCTATATTCTCGATAGTTCCACTACGATGAAGTCATCCTCAAGGAGATAAATACCCCCTATTGCCCATGGGATGCGCTCCACCATAGAGTGCTTTTTATTTCACAGGAAGCCTTCACACCTCCTAACCAAAACCCCATATACGCAGTCGAAACCAAATATTTTCTCCCATCGGGGCACATAGATCGGTTCAATAACCCTATCCATACCCCTGACGCTTTTGAAGAAGGCAATATGGCCAATATTTCCCCCACCATCAAAATTGATATTCCCATCAACTCTGGAATTGTAGAGGAAATCACCATCGGTGTCACATGCTCTCCTGACGAAATCATGGCCTACAAATCTCTCTTCAAGGAATACCAGGACATTATTTCCTAGTCATACATAGATATGCCTAGCCTTGATTCCTCTATTGTCGAACATCGTATAGACACCTGGCATGATATCACACCTGTCCGTCAAAAATAGCGCCCGCTACACCCATCCAAAGAAACGACCATCAAGACCGAGATTGAAAAACTACGAGTTGTTGGGTTCATCCACCCCATTGCCTATACATCATGGGTCTCCAACCCCGTCCCTATTAGAAAAAAACAAGGCACCATCCGTGTTTATACAAACATTTGCAATCTCAATCATGCCTGTCCCAAAGATAACTTTCCAACACCCTTCATTGACCAAATTATTGATGATTTCACCAGCCACGAAAATCTGTCCTTCATGGACGGTTTCTCTGGCTACAAACAAATTCAAATTCACCCAGCTGATCAGTACAAAACCACATTCACTACCCATTGGGGCACCTTTGCATATCGTGTTATTCCTTTTGGCCTTAACAACATCGACACCACTTTCCAAAGGGCCATGACATACATCTTTCATGATCTGGCTCATATCATCCTCGCATACTTGGATGATGTCATAGCTCCATCCAAGAAACACACTCAGCATCTCGATGATTTACAAATCATCTTCCACAGGTGTCATCAGCACAACATCTGCTTGAACCCCCTCAAGTGTGTGTTTTGTGTCACCGTTGGGAACCTCCTTGGGTTCATCGTTTCCCAACGTGCCATTACTGTGGACCCCCTCAAAGTCCAATCCATCACAAAAATATGTCTGCATTATAGGCATGCACCCGTGCGTGTGAATTCCTCGATCGCCCACGCATTGGAGGGACCACACCCACAAAACCCCCTATACGACCCTCCATACAGGCCCTACCCAAAACCAAAAACCCTAGTTCTATGCAGGAGGATACAACAACTAACTTGAAGCTCGTTGATCATGAATCGATTGCCTTGATCTCCCGGAATCTCCAAATCTCCTCTAAAATATCTCTTCCACTCAATAAGACAACAGGTACAAATGAGGTGACATTGTGGACTCAACAACTATATATAGTCCATTTTTCCAAACTTCCAGACTCAATTCTGGGAGCTTCAAGCGTCTATTTTTCGATCCATCTTCAACCACGGGATCAGGACCCCGTCAACTACACAATTCCATTCGCCAGTCCATTTTCCATCCTCAGTTCCTGAGGGGCATTTTTCTCATCGGACGCTCAGGTACACATGATTACATTCACATTTTATTGAATAATTGTTATATGATCTTTCTCTTCAGATATTATTCACACCGGGTATTCAATTTTCATGTGTGTAGGTACTTGTTCATCATATGCCAGCAGTATCCCTTTAGGTATATCATCGACACTGGCATGTAGTCATTTCCTCTGAATATCAAATTGCATCTCCCAGTAACACCCACAGATATTTGCCTCTAGGATCCCTATGTCCGGCTCTGCAGTATTGTCACCTCTATTTCATTTCAGTACTATCACCCGATAGCACCCTCCCCCACATGAGTTGTCCCATTCATAGTCCCCCTTGGAACTTTGACACTCATGTTGTTTTCACCCCTTAGATATGGGAGTCCCAATAGTGTTACACCTCATCGAGAACCAGCCACATACTCCTTCTCCTCATTATGCTAGCCTACCCAATGGATTCCCAGGTTACTTCATCATGGTTCTATTTTAACTGCACCCCCGTACTATCATTAACCATCCATTTTCATCTACTGTCATCGCCTCTTTTCAGAGTTTGTTCACCATCATAATTGTCCTCTACCATTATCAAACCGCCCCGGAGGGCACTGCAATTATCTACATAAACATACAACTTTAGTTACTGTCTTACACATTTTTTGAGTTACATGAGACGAGCATGGGACATGCCCACCTCGTTTGTACACAGTTTTATTTTTTACACCTTGCAAAAGGTTTGGGTCCTAGAGTTTCCCCTCTCCCTCCAACAAGTTGCTCTTTATACTCTTATTATCGCTCTTTCTTACAATGGTCCTCTCAGTAGAAGAAACATTGATTTATTTCAGCTATACGTATCCTCCTAACCTCACACATCAGGGGGCATCTGTTATCATCGTAATTTCATCTACAAATGGTTACAGGAACCTAACATCTTCAAAACACTCATTAGTTCACTCATGGACCAAAAATACATTTCCAAAAGGTCCAAAACTATACAACCAACAATAAAATCAGCATGTGCTAAAACTACACAAGGCGTATGTGCATGTACGATAGTCAGATAACATTGGAAAAGCGCACATGCACCTAATGCACGATTGTGGATGCAAAAATACACGCACACCTCACAACGATGCATTTATGATATTGTTTTGCCTTCCACCCACTTATGGTTCATCTTCCAAGTCAATTTGAAACTCAAATCTCGGCTGAATCTGACTGGGGGACTAGTAAAATACCTAAAGGGCCCCTTGTTCACACTAAGAACTCGTTGCATAATGCCTCAAAGATATGCTATAAAAAGAGGCCATGGGTACACTATATTTTCAAGGAATTCATTTGTATTGTTATGCTGCTTATATTCTCTTTCCTTCATCATCAAGAGCATGCAAGCACCATTTCATTTGGCCATTCACAAGAGCATGCAAGCACCATTTCATTTGGCCATTCACAAGAGCATGCAAGCACCATTTCATTTGGCCATTCACATCACCTCTTGAGTGAATGTGCTTTGGATTCTCTTCACCATTTCATTATAGTTTGTTACTTGTAAGAAGATCTCAATATTTGGGGGTCCAAGAGCCCTCCCTTGGAGGAAGAGGGGACCCATATATCTCCCTTTCTCTTTGGTGTTTTCTTTCCACTAATACAATCCTTTCCATTGGTGGCATGTGTGTTGGTTATTTTTGTTCTAATCTCTTTATTCACTCCAGTTTAGTTTCTTTTAATGGTCTTAATTTAATTCTTTGCTTATCCTTTATCCTTTATCATTCTAATTTTTTCCTTCACTATTGTATTGCCTAACTAACCCAATTGGGATTGTAAGCATCTCTAGTTTTCTCGTTTAGGTGACAAAAGAGACACAACAACCATGTTGGCACATTACATCCATCATCTGCTCAACATTCTTCTCCAAGATAATGAGTTAATCCTTCATTCTTCCAGTATTGGTCTCTCTCTCAGTGTCACTACCATCTACATGTAACCCAACAATGGATGGCCCTCCATGTATCTTCACTTTACTTGTGAAAGGGTTTTCCAAGGAACCCAAGGTTTTTTCTCGATACTTCTTCAAAATTATTTGATCAACTTTGTGGTTACCTCTGTGATCAGGTCTGCAATATTCCTTTGTTCGTCTGCCTTGCCCAAGTTCTCGGTTCACCCTAAAAAACATGTGCTTGACCTGATCAAGGGGTGCGCTCAGGTCTGTTCACAAGTCACAACTTCATCTGCAATTTGTCCCTTCACCTCCATCACAAACCACCAAGTTTGTTCCCAAGTTACTTCTACGATGGTTCGATCTGTCGAACCCTCATTAAGGTTGTGCCCAGACTAAATTCTCAACAAGTGCAGCCCCCCACCACTATTTCAATTGCAGTAGTGGTGAAGATCCAAATCTACTCTAATACCACCTGTCAGGAAGGTGAAATCATGGTGAAGACCTCACCAAATTGTCTTTCAAAGTTTGCTCTGATACAACCTGTCACAAAGGTGACAACATGGCGAAGAGCTCACGAAACTGTCTCTCAAATTTTTCTCTACCTATCATGAACCCATAGGATTCTTGTTCAGATCTTGTGATTTTTCACCTCCTGAGGGTATGCAACATTGCAACCATTCTTACTTGGTTTCTTGGCACACCAAGAATACTTTGTCCAGACTACGGGTCTTCACCTAGAGTATACCCATACTCCTTTCTAACCTATCAATGAGTCACACTCCTACTCTAGTGAAACTCTTATATACTTAGACAATTTTTAACAACTTAACACTTATTCATATATAAGAATACATCTATGAACATGAGAAACCAAGAGAATAGTTGTAGAACAAACAAATACAAACACATAAATAGTGTAGGCATCACAAATCATGCCTTACACCTTGAAAAGTCTTTGTTATTGTGAAACAATTACAATGTGAACACTACCGGCTCAATTTACAAATTCAACAAAGTCACACAGCTCACTTCACCTCACCAAGACACTCATAAATAGATTCATCAAACCAAGACTCTCTGTCACAACCATGCGAAACCTCCAACGATGTACCTCAGATATGCCCACAATTGCATATTTTTGTGCCTTCGTTTCCACATACTTTCACCAAGATAACACAGATTTTAGTTCTGCCTCACACATTCCTCCAACAAACCTGTGTTTCCAAACTTCCCCAAAACCTCCCAAAGAATCCCACTCTTGGATACTTGGCTTCCATCTTGGAAACTATACCTCATTTCATTGCCTCAAACTTGCCTTACACTTGTTCTGCAATTATCTTTCCAATCCTCCCTGTCTTCCTTTGGTTGTGATTCTTTCTCTTACAGGAACTCCAAGGGTCACTTGTGTGAAATGTCATGTCCTTTGGTTGTGTCACACCCCTTCATGAAACCACACTCAAGTGACTGATCATGCCCCTTTATGGACCCAATGCACGCATCCAATCCCACACATTGACAAACCATCATGTCTCTTGGTCCGACATGCCTCATCCTTGGGTGCGTTCCCTTTTCCTTGTGCATTCTCTTGTGCAGATTTTTTTGATTCATTATGGGTGTGCCAAGGTGGTTTTCCAACCTCTCTAATGTGCCCATGTTGTCAAGGGTAGATGGTTCCACCCCTTGGACATGCTCCCAAGTTTCCCTGCCCTTTCCCAAATACAACCCAAATACAACCCAATTCTTCTTCAATCGTTTTAAGTAAAGTAAGGTGTGTTCCACCTTGGTGCCGCAATTCACCATTTTGTGCCCAAGGTGCCTCTACTCACACCCATATGTCTTTGTTCATTTGTTTGCTTCCTATTTTTTCTCTTCGTCTGTTTCATCACCAAATATTCTGAAGGAGCACACACACTCGGTGGGTGTTTTGGGAGACCTTACAAAATCCTTAATAGGGATAATTTAATTTATACTTTCCTCACACTATTGAACAGTAAAGGTATAACTATGGAGTTTTATGATAAGTAGACACCTATATAAGTATATAAATTATCTCTTTTTCTCAATATTGTTTCATTTCTTGTGAGCATCAATAGCCCTGAAAAAAGGTGTCTTGGCACCATACAAGCATGGCCCCACTACCAACAAGCGTCCATAGCCCCAACACATTTACTTATACTTCCCACACTTTATAGTGCTTTCAAATTCCCTATTTCATCCCTTTTTATTTGTGTGAAATAATTTCTTATGCAATTGGGTAAAAAAAGAGGGGTGGTACAAGAGATAATGTTATTTTAAAGAATAGATATCATACTTTTAAAATTTTGACCCCAAAAGTTTCCCTTAAAATATCAATGTCGAAGATCACTTTAATGTGGTGGGATGGGTGGGATTCAAAGAAAAGATAAATATAGACTCTTTCCTCTACTTAAAGAATAACATCATAATTTCAAATAAATATTCTTGTTCCACCATAATCAGTAAGCAATTCCATAGACATGAAACTTGACGTAGATGGTTTCATATAAAGCGCCCCCATTTGTGATAATAACAAAGTAAATATCCCCATTGTACAACCTAAAAAATTTCCTCGTTATTAAGAATAAGAAACAAAATAAACTCAAATTTTCAAAGAAACTTAAGAACCAAGAATAAATTTTAAATAACAAAATGAAACAAAAATAGAAAAGTAACTAATAGAAAACAAAATGAAATGAAATGTACACTATTTGTCCTAAACTATCTGAAACCAACCAAATTCCAAAATATTATGTGAAGTAAAAAATCCAATTTAACACTAGTACATTTGGGTCAAATTTCGACAGCACATTCAACGCAATTGCCACTTTATATTTTTGGGAGAATGACAAACATCAGACCCTCTCGAACGCGTTTCACATGACGTCTCTTTTCTAATGCCATAGATATTTTCTTTGTTGCGATGTTTCATGCAGAAACATGTCATCTCGGATTTGACTATTCAAACCCCATATAGTCATCACTACAACGACGCCAGAGACATCAAAATTCCAACATCCCATTTCGTCAATATCCATAATGTGGACGCCATAGGAGCGACATTATGGACGTTGGAAGACAGATGTATGGTAACGTTGGTGGAGCGACGATCAACTATATATCAATGACAAGGATGCCATGGGAGCGACATTATGGATGTTGGAAGACCGATGGATGGCAACGTCTGTGGAGCAACGGTTAGCTATATATTAACGACAAGGGCGCCATGGGAGCGATGTTATGGACATCGGAAAACTGACGGATGGTAACATCAATGGAGCGAGGGTCAACTATATATCAATGACAAGGACTCCATGGGAGTGACATTATGTACATCGGAAGATCGACGACCTGTAGGCATTTAAAAAAAATGATCTCCTTCCCATTGAACAAAGTTATTAGAGCTTGTGTAAGCTAGAACCAAGGGCCAATCTCCTTAGGAACTTCCATTGGACCATATTATTCACAATCCACATCAATGGAATTGTGCGTAGAACCTTACACCTCTTGAGAGGATTCAACAAGAGTATGACTAAGACTTGAGGAGAGAGACCTAACCAACCTCTAAATATCACCTTCAATATTCAACATCCTTAAGCTCAACCTCTTGTAGCTTTGTTCTACCTATGAAGAAGCACTTTCTATTTTCTTGTTCAGAAGGGCTATCATTTTGACTTACTCTTCTTGTAGCTATAATAAGAACATGGAAATGATATGAGAGACTCTCTCAAGAACATTGACTAAGAACCCTTTTTAAAATAGAACTTTACACTGAGTCTTCAAAATGTGATAAGAGATAATCATATTGAATATCTTATCAATAGGGATTCCTAGACCTATAAGACCTTCCTTCCTACTATTAACCACTATAAAGGCATATAACTTTGATATAGCTTTCCGCTAAATATCTTGAGTAATATTATAGAACCAAAGCATGTGTAGTGTGGTCTCCTTAACATAACACAAAGGACAGTTATCATCCCCTAAGTTATAATTTTTGAGTCTTTCACAAGACGTTAAGCCTCCTTCTAGGATTCCCCATCTAAACACCTTCAGCTTGTTGTGATAAGAGATTTTTTTAAGCTCTGTGAAGAGAAATTATCACTCTCTCCAATCAAGATAGATAGGCCATCTATTATTCATCCTATTATACATGTCATCACCAGTTCGAGGATGAAGAGAACGATACTAACTTTCAGTAGAAGGACTCTCAAGGGGGAACTCCTTTTCCTAAGACTAGTCTTGTAGCCTTAAGCCCTAGAGGTGAAAATGGAGCTTACCAAACCATTCTTGGGAGAGGCTATTGGTCAACTTAAGGAGAATATATTTGTCGTATGCTTGTAAGTGGAATTTATCTTTGATAAGAGACCAAGATTTCCAATTATTGGAAGTGGTATCCCACAAATTTGCAAAAGAGAATATACCCTTATTTTAAAGTCTCTTTAAAGGGAACCAAATTTGGATTCCCAAGGGGTAGAGAGCCTTTTTGGTCAAAGGAAACCACCATAAGTTATAAGCATTGATGTTGGTTCCAACTTGGGAATCTTGAGACTTCCAATGAAGTGTTGTGACTATTTGTTTCCAAGCCCTCTAGAGGATTTTAAGAATGAAGATACCATGGATGACAAAAAAAGGGTACAACCACAAGGACATTTTCAAAGAAAGTATTAGGTGCTTTATAGCCTTTCACTAAAGGATGGCCAAGTCTATCCCTTATGATCTATTTACATAATTCATTTCCCTGTGTGGCCTTAAGATACCACTTTGCTACCAAGGTAAGGCCATAAGTGGCCAAATGAGGAATGCTAAGTCTTCCATCTTGTGGTTTCCTAGTGCACACCAACCACTTGACCATAGTT
Organism: Picea glauca; assembly: GCA_000966675.3. Taxonomy (NCBI): domain Eukaryota; kingdom Viridiplantae; phylum Streptophyta; class Pinopsida; order Pinales; family Pinaceae; genus Picea; species Picea glauca. The sequence continues at coordinate 473,846 of JZKD02S1226902.1, read as the reverse complement.
AGACCTTTTCCCCCTTTATTCTTCACCCAAAATAGATATTTTAAGATAAAGTTTTATTGTAGCCCTACTGGTTGGGAAGCCAAAGAGACAAATAATATATATGCATTAAACTGAAAATCTTGTCCCCCACTTGGATTTTGGTTTCTAAGGAAAGGTCCTAACTATTCTAGTATTCAAGTTTGAATGTAAGCTTATTAATAACCCACCTTCACATCTGATTTTGAGTCATGTCAATGCTAAATAGAATACCAAGATACTTGGAGATTTCCCCCCTTTGAACCCATTTCCATTGGGAAGGAATCCACCCTAGGTGATCGTCTAATATAATAAGTATCATAGAGGTTTTCTCCTCTTTTAGTATCTCTTTAGAAGCTTTACAAAAGGTGTTCATCAACATAGTGGGAGTTGATTAATTATTATTGGGGAAGGCCAATAACTTTACGTTGGTAAAATACCTTTTATAATAGATAACCCAAGGCATCAAATGTGAGAACATATAAATTAGGGGCTATAGGGTATCCCTACATCATTGATCTGCTAAGAGGAATAAGATAAGTAAGGTATCTATTAACACAGACAATAACCAAAGAATTGGAAAAGATAATATTGACATAATATAAGAACTTTGACCCAAAGCCTAGCTACTCAAGCATGTGGAGAATGAATTTCCACCCCAACTTGTCATAGGCCTTGTAATAGTCCAACTTTAGACACATTCCTTTAAAACCTCTCTCTTTGGCTGGAAAAAAATCCAAGCATTCAATGATGGAAATAACTCACAAAATTCTCTTCCCGGTAGTATTTCAAATATAAAATCTTCCACCATATAAATATAAATATAGATCTTAATGTAAGCACTAGCAACTTTAAGTTTGATTATGTAGTGTCCCCAAGGCTGAGCCCTTTGTAAATCTGGGTTATGGAATGAATTGTAAATATGTGTTATAGGCTGGTGAGCCAAGTTTGTATAAGCCAATGGGATTATGTGATTAATTAGGTCAGAGAGCCTAAGGGTTGTAGGCCAAGGATTTTGTACCTGTATGTATGCAGCACATTAATAAAATATAAACACCACCATGTGTAGGCCGACACGATGAATGAGTGATGGGGGACTAAGAATCCACAGAGAGGGCAAGGGATCAGGGGCTAGAAGGTGGGAAAAGGGGCTAAGTGTTAAGCCTAGGGGGCTTAAGCCTTGGGAATAATAATTTAATATTATTCCAAAAGACATGTGAATAATATGTCTTATCCTAAGTTATTTTGGAAGGACAAGCAACTTCCAAACAGAAGGAACACATGTTGAAGGAATGCATGCAGTTGCATGGGTGACAAATGTCAACTCTAGCCCATGCAAATAAAGGACTGAAATGAGCCATGATGGGGGTTCTCCTCCATTATACCCGACCTTCGAAACCGTACATCCAATCCGACCTTTGCAAGAGACCTCATGTAATTCTGGAACCCAGGGGGGGGAATAGTTTGTGTTGATTTTTTGAAAAGTGAAGACATCCTCCATCTGAACAGATCGAGCCTGTGTGTGGAATCTCTATTCCGAAGCCATATCCGAGAGACCATCTACCATTGTTGAAACTGTTGGAAAGCCCGTGTCTATTTTCTTCATTGGTTGTTGTGGCCATGCAGTGCTAGACTGTGTGGGGCTTGTTGGCCAGTTGTAGAACACTCTCTCCAGGTGAGAGAGGTGATTGAGGTTGGAAGAATAGGTTGTTTGCCTATGAGAAATTCTCTCCAGGTGAGAGAGTGCAGAGAAGAAGGAGATAACTCTTGGAAGGAACCCTGTAGTTTCCACAGAGCTCAGAGACTTTCGGTCTGGTCTGTTGCTGTAACCCAAGGCAAGGGAGGTTAGCAGCTGAAGGACTGTCTAGGTGATAGAGAAGGTGTATACTCCTAGGGTGGAACATGTGTGTGGGGAAGGAGAGTCTATGGGTAGTGAGCATGAGTGGTTCCTGGGGGAGAATTCCTTCCTTGTGACTGTGTGTTTTCCTTGTAACCTCAGCCTAGCCTAGGATTCCTTACCTTGGGGTGGAGCTTAGTCCCAGCTCAAGGGTGACCCACTACTGAGCTGATGAGCAGTGTGGTCTAAGGCTGGGAGGTTTGTGGAAGGCCTACACTTGGTTGGTGGAACTACCACTGTTTCAAAGATAAGTACCAGATGATGCTTTAATTATGTTTTTGTATCTCTGTGTATTATAATTATCATGTATTTTGTTGTGCATTTGGATTAATATTATTTCCATGGATTATTTATGTTAGTAATAATTCTTATGCTTTATCTGATCTTAAATGTGTTTCATTGCTTAAATGCATGTTGTTTTAGAACCGAGAGTGAGTGTTATTTTTCTATGAAGTATGGTAACAGAAAGGTTGCTACAATTTGGTATCAGAGCCCACGGTTTCGACACTAAGCCTAGATGGGCTAGTTGAGTGGTCTTTGGACTGAGGGTGTGAGGAGAAATTTTTCCTGGAGGACCAATTTTGGACCCTGGAATGATCTGGAGTGTTAGGGAGTTACTTGACCATTCCTACAAGCTCAGGAGGTATGGAGGTGTTGTGAAACCGCAACCGGTGTGGTCTATGGCCACAGGAAGAGAGGACTCCACACTAGAAGTGTTGGAGCCTTAGGCCCTCATGACCGTCGGATCTGGGAAGTGTGCATAGGGTTTAAAAACCCTTTGGAGTTGTACAAGAGTGTGGGAATTGCGATATGCAAACTCCCAAAAACCCGAGAAGATCTACATTGTAGATCTCGGAGGAAGGCTCGACCGTTAGATCTGGCGGAGTTGCGCTCGAGTTAGTCACAAAAACCTTTCAGATTTCACAAAGTCGGGAGATGGGGAGTGAGGGAGGAGGATACCTTCGAAACCCGAAACCCAAAATCCCAAAACAATCTACACCGTAGATCGTAGGAAGGGATTTGACCGTTGAATCAAGTGGAAGAGTAAACCATAATTCAGGATTTCGAAAAATGGAAGTTCAATATGTGGGATGCACGAACTCTCGATGTCCAAAACCCCGAAACAATGAAAAGATCTGCACTGTAGATCTGAGGAAGGAGTCTAACCGTTGGATTTTTCTTGGAATGGACGTGGGCGCATGAATGTGTACCACGTGCCAGTGAGTCGAGAAGACATGCGAGAGTGGTGGGACCCGATGATGTCACTGAAGGTGATGTGGACCCTCCTGAACATACCACGTGCCACTGTGGTGAAGGGCAACAGCTGTGCTGTGGGCCCGAAGGATAAAGTAAATCATAATTTTGGAAGTCGGAGGTTGGAAAGGAAATCAAGTCTGGGAGTTTCAAGAAGCGAAACCCCAAAACCTGAAGTCCCAAAATATTCAGAGATGGAAGAACCGTAGAAGAGTTTAAGGGCGATAGCTGTGTTGTGGGCCCAGAGAACAAGGAAACTGAATTTTCAGAATTCGAGAATTGAGGCGACAAAGAGTGGGAATCACTGCAACGTGAATTTTTGGTCATGAAATCCTAAAAGGATCTATACCGTTAGATCCAACTCATCAAGGATCGTTGGATCTCGTACAAGAAACTATGTATCATATTTTGAGGATAGGAGTGAAAAGAGGTTGGGAGTCACTGCATTGTCAACTCTTAGGTACCGAAAACCTGAAGTCCTGAAATTTGCAGAGCTGAACAAAGCTCAGAAAACTTTGTGAAGTCAAAACATTCTTTCTTGTTCATGATTGGCTTATGAATGTTGTAAGTTTTCATGAAGGTTTAAGGGTCTGACAAACTTCGGATTGATTTCACATTGTGTGTGTAGAGTTCAACGAGTGTCGGGACAACCAAGAATAGACGTCGAGTAAGGAAATGGAAGAGGTGTGGAGTGACTCCATTTCAGAGGACGAAAGAGAAGGAAAGGATGTCAACTTGGGAGTCGAAGGAACAAACTCTAATGGGCATGGAAAAGAGATAGATAAAGAAGGATGTATGATGAAACTCATTGAAAAATTGCAGAAAGATGCCCAGGCTTGCCGAGCTGATAGCCGAAAGCTCATGAAAATCAGGGATCGACAGGGTGAATTCAACTTAAAAATGTTGAAGAGCCTGGAAAGAATAGAAAAGAAATTGGAAAAAGAGAGTGACACAAGAAGATCAATAAGTGTTAGAACCCCTGACAGGAGAAGAAGATCGAGGAGTGGTAGAAGACATTATTGTCTCTCCCCGAAGAATTCTAGCAAGGAAACACACAATAGTTCAAGCCCGTCCCCTACAAGAAAACACTGAAAATCTAGAAAGGATGAATTGAAAGGGGATATGAACAAGATCAAGCCTCCAACATTTGATGGAGAACATAATAAGGAGGAAGATGTCAAGACATGGTTGCTTGGCATGAAGAAATATTTACAACTGCAGAACTACTCCACTCAGGCAGAAGGAATAATTGCAATGTACCAGCTAAAAGGAAAATCATCCATGTGGTGGGATCAGTTTGTGGAAGTGCAACACATCAGAGAGAAATATATCACTTGGAAGGAGTTTAATAGGTATTTCGAGAAGAAATACCTGACCAAAATATATTATGACAAAAATATGAAGGAGTTATTTGAACTTAGGCTAGGCAGCATGACCATTGATGAGTACGAACGAAGTTTCTTGGAACTACTGAAGTATATTCCATTAATCAAATATGAGACTGTCAAGATTCAGAGGTATTTGAGCAAACTGCCACCTTCCATCGATGATAAGATTCAGTATGATGATCCTAAGACTATGGAAGAAACAATAAGAAGGGAGAAATGCTTGTATGAACAACAAAGAGAAAAGCCTACCTTTCGGAAGGCTTGGGATGACCAGAAGAGGTTTAATGGTGATGATGCACACCCAGATACCCTGCCTCGACAGGTCCTGCACCTGAACTCTCAGTCTAAGGATCATTCACCTCAAAATTTTCTGAGCCGAATTAGCTCTTTTGATTCCGTGCTAGAATCTCAGAATTTTGATCCACAGGTCCTTTTGTTCTCGTCCACGACCTCTGTACACATCTATGGATTTTCCTCAACAGGAAATTATATTTCAGGTTTCGGGACTTTCTATTTCCCGGTGTCACGAGGACCACTGTCCCCGCGATATCTCGATCACCAATTTTCTGATATGTCGAAACACCTCTATCGATGACTAGCCCTTAGGGCTAAGTCTTGGCCCACATGACCACTACACATAAAACCACAGCTCTATTTTCGGGGTCACGCAACCCAAGTGCTCAACCTCTCATCCAATGGATCCCTGAAATGTCGATCCATGAAACGTCGATATGACAAAACGCTTTAATATCCTTTGGCCCCAATGGTTATCTCCTGGTCCATGTGACCGTTATCCCCATGACCGTAGTCCTATGTCGGGGTTTATCAACACGAGAGCCTGACCTCCTGTCTTCTGGACTCCCGAATTGCCGATCTCCGAGATGTCGAAATGGCGCTCCCCGGCTTCCTCTTTCTTCTTTGCGATTTCAGGCTTTGAAACACCAAAATGTCGAAGCTCTTGTCCTCGGAACCCCCGAAGTTTCAATTCCTGAAACTCCGATATGACGGCTTCTTGGAAACCCCTTCTGGGATTTCGCGTTTCGGGTTCTCCTTATGCAAGAATCCTCCTCACCATTGTTCCTTTGCACTCCCAACCTCCAATGTGCCGAAGTTATGTCAATATCCGCCACGTGTCCCAAATGGATGGACGAATCTGATGTGTTTCAGGGTTTTTTCCCTGGAGATTCTTGATCTCCTGTCTTCTGGACTTCCGGTATCCCGATGCGCCAATTCCCTTCGGGACTTTCACCCTCATGTTCATGAAGTTTAAACCTCGTGCAACTCCTGTCAGATCCAATGACTAACAGGTAATTGGACCAAGATCCGACGGTCCATATCCTTTCTCCTGTGCACTCCTCTGTTACACTGCCTCCTGGACATGAAATCTTCTCAACGGTCCAGATCTCTATGGATGGATCCAATGGTAGTTCTTGCTCCTCCCTAGATTTGGTGATTTCTTCCCAGTCTTGGAATAATTTTGAAATCTCAAAGGCCTCGACCTTTTCTTCATCCCTGTGATCTCTTGCGACCTCTGTGCGTAAAATCACTCGCCTACGCATATGAAAATGCAGTTCCTCCTGAGCTTTAGAAAACTCTAAACTCTTCCCTAGAGTTCTCTATCCTCTGCACTCCTTGCAACTACGGATTAGTGCGCTTAGAGAACTACTCCTCTTGAGATTTTATCCTTCTTTTGAATCCTTGAAGGATTATGACGTCTGCACTCCTGCAGAGTCTTCACACACACACAAAGGTGTTGTCTCTTCTGAGCTTTCCTGCTCCTTAGACCTTAAGAGAATAAATATTCTTTCCTTCTCCTACAGATGGAGAATTATGAGGCCCTCCTGGCACTCAGTCTACTTAAGCAACCTATTACTGAGTATTTCTGGGTATTCAATAACCTTGCAAATACACTCAATGGCCACTTGACAGAGCCTCTTACAGAACTCCTCTGAGCTTCTGCCTTCTTCTGAACTCAACAGAATCCCTTTCGTGCACTTAAAGTACTTACTCCATGCCCACCTGGCAGAGTATCAAGAATCCTTTGTGATTCTTACTTCTTATGAACTCTCAGCAGAGTTCCCTAGTGCATCACTATGCATATGCTCAATGCCCACTCGACAAAGCTCTTGCAGAACTCCTTAGAGGTTCTATCTTCTATGTCCTCCTTACACCTGCTCAATGCCCTTCTGGTAGAGCTCTCAGAATCCTTAGTGATTCTATCTTCTGTCTGAACTCACAACAGATTTCTTTTGTCTTCTATGCACTCCTTGCACCTGCTCAATGCCCTCCTGGAAAAGCTTTGTAGAACTCACAACATAAGTTCTGTCTACGACTGTGTTCTCATATACAGCCTCACCTCCTAAGGTATTCAGAAACCTCACGACCTTCTTCGAATTAGTGATTCTAGATCATGTGCCCACCTGGCACGCCTTTGTCTGAACCCGTAGAATTCAGAAGTGCATTTATGCACCGGTATTCAGAGACCGCAGTACTCTGTCATGCCCTCCTGGCATGAAACCTCAAAGACCTCTAAATCCTAAAACCAAACAAAATCCCTGCAAATGCCTAACATACATCTACAACATACATTCACAGCATATAAATAACACTCACAGACATTCATTTAACATAGAAATATGCAGGAAAAACTGTTGTTCGTATTAAAATGGAAAATGCTTGTTTGTACAAGGTGTTCCTAAGCATGGCTTGTAACAAGGTCTTGGCTCCTTCTCTTCTGATCTCTACTCACAGACCCTCTACCATGAGACCCAATTACCATCCAAAAGATATTTTACATGAGGAGGCTCTTAGAGCTCTTCCCTCCAATCTACCTACCCTATTCAATTACAATGAATGGGCTATCTAGTCCACAGATCAAATCTAGATCTCAGCCTTACAAACATTAAAAGGCCTACCTACTCTAATGCCTACACAAAGGCACATCTCCATGGTTGAAGAGCCTACAACATTAATTACATTCAAATTCAAAATTGAAGATGAGGGTTGCGCCTCTCTTCAGCCTTGAATGCATGCGCTGACATGGTTGGTTGGCTGGCTGGATACGTGGAGAGATGCTCCTGCATCATACTCCCTAGTTGCAAAATTCATCAGATCTTGCTCATGAGATTCCCAACTCAGCTGTTGAAATCCTCCTGGATCCCAAACAAATTTCTGGAGTTGTTCATCTGCTCCGTCTCCCTGCTGCTATTGCTCCTACTTCTGCACTGCTGCTGCTGCTGCTTCTTTTCTTCTGCTCAGCCTCTCCTTGCTGATAGTTTCTACTGACTGGATCATCAGCTCCTTGATCATTTCGATTACTTCATCCAGTTGCTCCTGTGGTTGGCTTTGTTCATGCAGTCTCCCCAGTTGCAAAAAATTTCTACAAATGGGCAGATCACTGTGATCTCCCATGCCTTATTCATCTGTTGCTTCCAACTTCGCCTGTTGGATGTGCATGCCCTGCACTATCACCCTTCTCTCCAGGGCTTCGATTTGTTCACATAGATCAGAAAAGATAATGTTGTCTGCCTCTTCCTCTTCTTCCACTTCTGCAAGCTCTAATGCTACAGTCCTTTCAGGTTCCCCACTAAAAGTATCGAGCCATTCCTCAAAATGCTCATCTTCTTCTTCTGTTTCTTGTGCAGTTTCCAAAGTATGCAACAATTCTTCTTTGATAGTCTCAGTTTGATGGCCTTCTTCTGTTTTTGCTGCTTCATCTACAACACTGGATTTTTCCCCCTCTGGGCTAAGTGGTAGGGATATTTCAATTCCCCCAATCATCAAAATATTTCTCTGATCTTCCTCCTTTGTTAGTTGCATCTGCTGATCCAAACTCACCTCTGAGTTTATGAGACTCCCAGATAGTCTCATATGTTCATCCCTTCCCACCTGGAAATATAGGATTTTCCTTCTGCTTCCTTGGCAGACTATGAGATCAACTGATCCCATCTTCATCAGTACCCCTTGCTGAATTGAACTCACCTATGAATCCATGAGACTTTCAGACAGTCTCGTATTCTTATCTCTGCCCACCTGGCAAATAGAGATGCTTCCATTTCCCTCCTGGCAGTCTTCGAGATCCCACAACGACCTCATTTCATTGCCCAGCTAGAAATGTGAAATTATTTGGCTGTCCTCCTGAAAGTCCATGAGATCTTCAGCTAATCTCAACTCCTTTCCCACCTGGCAATTTGGAATTTCCTCTCTGCCCTCCTGGCAGTTATTGAGATCTTCAACTGATCCCATTTCATTCTCTTCATCGAGAATTCTCCCAATCTCGGGTTCACATATCTAAACCATCTCCTCAGGTCCGTCGAGGTTTTCAGCATGCCTCAACCATCCTCTTAATAGCCTACACCGTCTTCTAGCCATCAACTCCTTGACTGGCCATTTTACCTTCGGCTTCCTCATGGGCCATTCATATACCCATATCGACTTGGCTTTCTGTTGTATCTCCCATGCAAGTTCATCCATCCTTGCATTCTGTTGCATCCATAATGCAAGATTTGCTAACTTCGTCCTTATATCAGTGAGCTCTTCATCTATGTCTTCTTTACTCACTAGCTCCTTGTTCTTCCTCCTAGCATACCTACGGCCTTCAATAGCCATGTTGTTTTCTCTCTGCCCTCCTGGAAAACTTGCTGCTCACTTGTAGGCAATCATTTACAGAGTCTCCAACACTCTGTCTCCTTTTCTCTTCTTCGCCTGCTTGAAATATACAAACAGAGTTCTCATTTTGATACCACCTGGTGACGACGCACACCCAAAGACCCTGCCTTGACAGGTCCTGTGCCTGAACTCCCGGTGTAAGGATCGTTCACCTCAAATTTTTCTGAGCCGAATTAGCTGTTTTGATTCCCTACTAGAATCTCAGAATTTTGATCCACAAGTCCTTCTGTTCTTGGCCATGACCTTTGTACACGTCTATGGCTTTTTCCCGATAGGAAATTATATTTCAGTTTTCGGGGCTTTCTATTTCCCGGTGTCATGAGAACCATTGTCCCTGCAATCTCTCAATCACCGATTTTCTGATATGTCGAAACACCTCTATCGGCGACTATCCCTCAGGGCTAAGTCATGGCCCACACGACCACTGCACATAAAACCACAACTCTATTTTTGGGGTTGCGCAACCCAAGCACTCAACCTCTCATCCAATGGATCCTTGAAATGCCGATCTACGAAACGTTGATACACAGAAACGCTTTAATATCCTTTATCCCCCATGGCTATCTCCTGGTCCATGTGACTACTATCCCCGTGATCGTAGTCCTATGTCAAGGTTTATCAACATGAGAGCCCGACCTCCTGTCTTCTGGACTCCTGAAACACCGATCTCCGATATGACGAAATGGTGCTCCCCGACTTCCTCTTTCCTCTTCACGATTTCGGGCTTTGAAACACCAAAATGTCGAAGCTCTTGTCCTCGAAACCCCCAAAGTTTTGATTCCTGAAACTCCGATATGACGGCTTCTTGGAAACCCCTTTTGGGATTTCATGTTTTGGGTTCTCCCGATGCGAGAATCCTCCTCACCACTGTTCCTTCGCACTCCCGACCTCTGATGTGCTGAAGTGATGTCAATCTTCGCCACATGTCCCAAATGGATGGACAGCTCTGATGTGTTTTGGGGTTTTCTCCCTAGAGATTCCCTGCAAGATACCAGATATATAAAATATGCAGAACATAAACGAAATGCTAGAAATGACAGAATAACAGTAAAATATCCAGCATAATCTTCACAATACACATAAATGATATACGA
>JZKD02S1226902.1:429814-458097 GCA_000966675.3 Picea glauca | reverse complement strand
TTAGGTCTTCTTACATCCGCCTTATTCTATTTTATTGATAGGTCTTATTAATATTGACCTTTATTACATCCGAATACATTGATCTACCTATGTGCGGGTTAGGACCTTAACATTCCCGATCTCCTATCTTCTAGACTTCCGGTATCCTGATGTGCCAATGCCCTTCGGGACTTTCACCCGCCTATTCACGAAGTTTAAACCTTGTGTAGCTCTTGTCAGATCCAATGGATGATGGGTAATTGGACCAAGATCTAACGGTCCATATCCTTTCTCCTGTGCGCTCCTCTATTACACTGCCTCCTGGACGTGAAATCTTCTCAATGGTCCAGATCTCTCCGGATGGATCCAATGGAAATTGTTGCTTCTTCCTAGCTTTGGTTCTTTCTTCCCAGTCTTGGAAGAATTTTGAAATCTCAAAGGCCTCGACCTTTTCTTCATCCTTGTGATCTCTTGCGACCTCTATGCATAAAAGAACTCAACTGCGTGTATGAAAACGTGGTTCCTCCTGAGCTTTAGAAAACTCTAAACTCTTCCCAAGAGTTCTTTGGCCTCTGCACTCCTTCCAACTACGGCTTCATGCGCTTAGAGCACTACTCCTCCTGAGCTTTTATTCTTCTTTCGAATCCTTGAAGGATTATGACGTATGCACTCCTGCAGAGTCTTTGCACACACACAAAGGTGTTGTCTCTTCTGATCTTTCCTGCTCCTCAGACCTTAAGAGAGTAAATATTCTTTCCTTCTCCTGTAGATGGAGAATTACGAGGGCCTCCTAGCGCTCATTCTACTCAAGAAACCTATTGCTGAGTATTTTCGGGTATTCAATAACCCTGCGAATACGCTCATTTCCCACTTGATAGAGCCTCTCATAGAACTCCTCCGAGCTTCCGCCTTCTTTTGAACTCAACAGAATCCCTTTCATGCACTTAAAGTACATACTCCATGCCCACCTGGAAGAGCATCAAGAATATTTTGTGATTCTTACTTCTTACGAACTCTCAGCAGAGTTCCCTAGTGCATCATTATGCATACGCTCAATGCCCACTCGGCATAGCTCTTGCATAACTCCTTAGAGGTTTTTTCTTCTATGTCCTCCTTACACCTTCTCAATTCCCTTCTGGCAGAGCTCTCAGAATCCTTAGTGATTCTGGCTTCTGTCTGAAATCACAACAGAGTTCGTCTATCTTCTGTTCACTCCTTGCACTTGCTCAATGCCCTCCTGGCAGAGCTTTGCAGAACTCACAACATAAGTTTCATCTATGACTGTGTTCTCATATACAGCCTCACCTCCTGAGGTATTCAACAACCTCATGACCTTCTTCGAATTAGTGATTCCATTTCTTGTTCCCACCTGGCACGCCTTTGTTTGAACCCGCATAATTCAGAAGTGCATCTATGCATTGGTATTCAGAGACCGCAGTACTCTGTCACGCCCTCCTGGCATGAAACCTCAAAGACCTCTCAATCTTGAAACCAAAAGAAACCCCTGCAAATGTCTAACATACATCTACAACATACATTCACAACATATAAAGAACACTCACAGACATTCATTTAACACAGAAATATGCAGGAAAAACTATTGTTCGTATTAAAATGGCAAATGCTTGTTTGTACAAGGTGTTCCTGAGCATGGCCTATAACAAGGTCTCGACTCCTTCTCTTCTTCTCTCTACTCGCAAACCCTCTACCATGAGATCCAATTAGCATCCAAAAGATAGTTTACATGAGGAGGCTCTTAGATATTTTCCCTCCAATATACCTACCCTATTCAATTACATTGAATGGGCTATCTAGTCCACAGATCGGATCTAGATCTTAGCCTTACAAACATTAAAAGGCCTACCTACTCTAATGCCTGCACAAAGGCATGGCTCCATGGCTGAACAACCTACAACATTAATTACATTCAAATTCAAAATTGAAAATGAGGGTTGCGCCTCTCTTCAGCCTTGAATGCACGTGATGACATGGTTGGTTGGCTGGCTGACGTGGAGAGATTCTCCTGCATCATTTAAGAAGGAATAGAGGCAGAAGAAAAACAAGCCTCCCTTCTTCAGAAACTATCCTCAAGGACAACCATCCTTTAGAGAGCCGAGGAAGGATGAAGTGGGTGAGCAAATTCCAAGACCGCCACCTATGGAGTGTTGGGGTTGTAAAGGGAACCATAGGTACAGAGACTGCCCCCACAAAAACGATAAAGAGAGAACTGTCCATACTATTCAGCAAGTTGAAATAGTGGAGGATATGGGCAGCAGAATGCCAAGGATCTACACAGCCCTGGACAACAAGCAAGCAGAATTTCAATTGCACATGATTGAAGTGGAAGGTATGATTAACAACCGACCATTAATTATTTTAATTGATTCAGGGGCTAGGCATAGTTATGTAGATCCTAGGGTGGTGGAAAGTTTTCATTTATCAAGAATCAAACATGAAAAGTCTTGGTTAGTGCAGTTGGCTATAGGGACCAAGAGGAAGGTCACTGAATTGGTTAAGTCTTGTTCAGTGGACATGAAAGCATTAAGCACTAAGGATGAATTGAATATTCTGCCTTTAGGCTCTTATGATTGCTTAACTGGGATGGACTGGTTGGACCAACACCATGCCTACCTGGACTATTGTAACAAGAGGTTTACATTCCTGGACGAAGAGGGAAATCGGAAAATAGTCCAAGGAATTCCCAGAGCTATGGCTATCAGAGAAATCTCAGCCATGCAACTGAAGAAGTGCTACAAGAAGGGATGTCAATTATTTGCAGCTCGTGTGGAAGAAGCATTCATAGATGCAGTCTCAAAGATTGGAGACCATGAGGTACTCATAGAGTTCAAAGATGTATTTCAGAAGGTACTTGGACTACCTCTGAAGAGGGAAATAGATTTTTCTATAAATTTGATGCCTGGAGCAGCTCCAATTTTGAAAGCTCCTTATAGAATGAGTATGCCAGAGCTAAAAGAGTTGCAATTGCAGCTCGAAGATCTACTAAAGAAGGGGTACATTCACCGCAGCATGTCACCTTAGGGAGCCCCAGTCCTATTTGTGAAAAAGAAAGATGGGACATTGAGATTGTGCGTTGATTTCTGGCAGTTGAATAAGGTAACTGTCAAGAACCAGTATCCTCTACCAAGGATCGATGATATTTTTCATCAGTTGAAGGACGCAAAAATATTTTCAAAAATAGATCTCATATCTGGATATCACCAAGTGAGAATAAATGATGAGGACATCAACAAGACTGCCTTTAGAACAAGGTACGGTCATTATGAGTTCACGGTGTTGCAATTTGGATTGTCAAACACACCTGTTGTTTTTATGTGCTTGATGAATGGTGTATTCAAGAACTATTTAGACAAGTTTTCATAGTCTTCCTAGATGACATCTTGGTGTATTCCAAGTTGGAGGAAGAGCATGAACAACACTTGATAATGGTTCTGCAAGTGTTGAGAGAACACCAGTTGTATGCCAAGATGAGAAAATGTTCATTTTATCAAAGGCAGATCCATTACTTGGGACATATTATTTTAGAAGAAGGGATCACTGTGGATCCTGAAAAGTTTGAGGCCATCTGAGAATGGTCAGCGCCAAAGAATGTGGCGGAAGTTAGATCTTGTATGGGTCTGGCAGGCTATTACAAAAGTTTTATAGTAGAATTCTCAAAGATAGCTCACCCTATCACTTCATTTCAAAGGAAGGAGAGGAAGTTTCAGTGGACTAAAGAGTGTGAGAGTAGTTTCCAGCAATTGAAGCAGTTGTTAACCAACGCTCCAATCTTGAAAATTGCAGATACAAATATGGATTTCGTGGTGTTCATAGATGCGTGTAAGGAGGGACTGGGAGGAGTTCTTGGACAAGAGGGATTTGTAATCTGTTATGAATACTGAAAGCTGAAAGAGCATGAAAGGAATTATGCCACTCATGATTTAGAACTGGCAGAAATCATCCACGCATTGAGGAAATGGAGAAATTACCTCATGGGAAGGAGATTCGAATTGAGAATAGACCACAACGGTCTGAAGTATTTATTTGATTAGTCGACTTTAAACGCTAGGAAAACCAGATGGCTGCAGTTTCTGTGTGAAAATGACTTTGATATCAAGCATATCAAAGGGAAAGAAAATAAGGTGGCTGATGCACTCAGTAGAAAAGTACATGAATTACATGCTACATCCATTAGCATGTACAGGACTGAGATTAAGGACATAATTTTGGAAGATGCAAATGTTGATTTGCAGTATAGAGGCCTGGTAGCAAAGCTACAACAGCGTGAGAGACCACAGACCCAGGAAAGTTACACTTTGGGAAATGATGGCTTACTTATGTATAAAAATAGAGTGTATGTACCCAATGTCCAAGAATTGAAGCTGGCAATTCTAAAAGAAATGAATAACATGACTTATGTTGGACATCCTGGATATCAGAAGACCATGGCAGCAGTCAAAAGCCATTACTTTTGGCCAGGTCTGAAGAAATAAATCACTGAATACATCACCAGATGTATGGAGTGCCAGAAGGTTAAGGCTGAGCATAGGCAACCAGCAGGGTTGCTATAGCCTTTACCCATTCCTGAGTGTAAATGGGAAGTGGTGACAATAGATTTTATCACAGGATTGCCCAGAACAAGAAAGCAACATGATTCAATCATGGTGGTGGTGGACAAGCTTACAAAATCTACCCATTTTATTCCACTGAAAACCACTCACAAGGCAGCAGATGTTGCTAATATATTCTTAAAAAAAGTGGCACGCTTGCACAAAATTCCTAAGACGATTGCGTCTGATAGGGACCTGAAATTCACCTCGAATTTTTGGAAAGGATTGTTCAAAGGATTCAGAACGAATCTAAACTTTAGTACAACTTATCATCCTAAGTCTAGCGGATAGACAAAGAGGGTGAACAGAGTAATAGAAGACATGTTGACAATGTATGTGATGGATAAACCATCAAGATGGGAAGACTACCTGTATTTGGTAGAATTCGCCTACAATAATGGGTATCACACATCGTTGAAGATGAGCCCATTTGAAGCACTTTATGGAAGAAAGTGCAACACTCTAGTGAGATGGGATAATCCAGCTGACAGAGCAGTAGTTGGGCCTAAACTTCTCAAAGAGATGGAAGACCAAATGATAAGAATTAAATAGAATTTGAAAGCTTCCCAGGACAGGCAGAAGAGTTATGCTAATAAGAACAGAACTCACAGAGAATACAAAGTGGATGATCATGTTTTCCTGAAAGTAAAAACTAACAAGAGTTCCTTGAAGCTGGGAAGTTGCACCAAGTTGGCAGCAAGATTTTGTGCGCCATTTGAGATCCTTGAAAGGATTGGGCCAGTTGCATACATGCTTGCATTACCTGCATCTATGACTGTACATAATGTGTTTCACATTTCACTTCTTAAGAGATATATACCTAATTCTAATCATGTTATTGATTGGAATGCGATTCAGGTGGAACGAGAAGGTGTCCAACAAGTGCATCCTGTGCACATATTGGACAGGAAAAACAAACAGCTCTGGAATCAATCCATAGAGCTTGTAAAGGTCCAGTGGACCTGGTATGGTCCTGAGGACATGACATGGGAGCATGAAGATGTTATGTGGGTAGAATACCCGCATATTTTTGAAAATTTTGAAAAGCTTGCAGAGACAGTGTAAGGTTTCACTGAGCACAGTGCAAAAATAAGGGGAGGGGGATTGTAGTGTCCCAAAGGCCGAGCCCTTTGTAAATATGGGTTATGAAATGAATTGTAAATATGTGTTATAGGCTGGTGAGCCAAGTTTGTATAATCCGGTGGGCTTATGTGATTAATTAGGCCAGAGAGCCTAAGGGTTTTAGGCCAAGGGCCTGATTTTGTACCTGTATGTATGCAACACATTAATAAAATATAAACACCGCCGCGTGCAGGCCGACACGATGAATGAGTGATGGGGGACTAAGCATCCACAAAGAGGGCAAGGGATTAGGGGTTGGAAGGTGGGAAAAGGAGCTAAGTGTTAAGCCTAGGGGGCTTAAGCCTTGGGAATAATAATTTAATATTATTCCAAAAGACATGTGAATAATATGTCTTATCCTAAGTTCTTTTGGAAGGACAAGCAACTTCCAAAGGGAAGGAACACATGCTGAAGGAACAAATGTAGTAGCATGGGTGACAAATGTCAACCCTGGCCCATGCAAATAAAGGACTGAAATGAGTCGTGATGGGGGTTCTCCTACATTCTACCCGACCTTCAGAACCTTACATACGATCCGACCTCTACAAGAGACCTCATGCAATTCTGGAACCCGAGGGGGGGGAATAGTCTGTGTTGATTTCTGGAAAAGAGGAGACATCCTCTGTCTCAACATATCGAGCCTGTGTGTGGAATCTCTGTTCCGAAGCCATATCCGAGAGACCATCCGCCATTGTTCAACCTATTGGAAAGCCCATGTATGTTTTCCCCGTTGGTTGTTGTGGCCAAGCAGTGTTGGACTACGTGGGGCTTGTTGGCCATGTTATCACATAGTTTGTAGTTTAGGTCAAAGGATAAAGGATAGAGATCAAACTGGCGTAACAGGAACCTTCCCCACCCAATGTCACCTCAATGGGGATGTTCTTTCTATTTAGGGAGGTTAGCCTAGGGGAGACGTCCCCAACAACCTGGGGTTTTGAAGAGGCTAAGGTATAAAGCAAGGTTAAAGTTTCCTCCTCACAGGTTACCACCTAGGTCATACAGTCCGGCTAAACAACCAATAATGAAGTGTATGCCCAATTGAAAACACCTGCCCGGAACAAGACAACAACAATACAATATATATATGTAGGCTATAACTCAAAGGGTTAGTACTTCAATAACTATCTACTATCATTTAATAAGCAATGTAAAGCAATAGATACAAATGAAATCAACATTTTGTCAATTAGCTATGAAAGAGCATCAATTCATCAATATCTATCAAGATGATCAAGCCAACAGTGTATCTAATCAATAATTTGCTCAATAAATTCCTCAAATCATCATTCAATTTCTTATATTCAACTTTTGTTGCGTCAAGATGAGATAACCAACTGTGACATCAACCCTAATTAAGTTAGTTTGTTAGTTAGGGTTTCAAAATTTATAGTTTTGAGAGTGGTTTTATACACTAAGACTTCAACATTGAAGGTTATATATCAGTGCCTTAGGGTATATGGAGTCAAACAAGAAGAGGGCACAAGGTTTTGAAAGGATGGTGACTTAAAGACTGGAGGGAAGGGTTCTAAAGTGCTACAAAGGCAGGGCCCTAGAATCAAAACCCTAGGGGAAAGAGGCTCACTCCGATGTTGCTTAAGCAAGGCCTCGTGCCCTTTCCTCCTTCCTTAGGTCAACTTGGCAAAATGGCTAGCATCAATGATTAATTTAACTAAAGGATGAGGTGAGAGAAAGTTTTGTAAAGACAAGGATTTCAAACCCTAGAAAGTGATGGCCCTAGGTGTAGATAACCTAGACCTAGGATGTCACCCCTTTTTCAACCTATAAAATTAAATGCTAGCTTAAAGGAAGAAGCAAGATGAGTGTAGCAAAGGCTAGGCTCAATCCTTCTTCTTCAATGGCTAAAATATCTCTCTCTAAGGGGACATATAACAAGGACCTACTTGTGTGCTTGTTACCTAGGGTTTCAAATCAACAATTTAATAAGCTAATGCAAGAAATTACACCTAAAACCATTCAATTAAGAAGTTTTGCAAGAAAATCACTTACATATCATGAAGAGAAGCATATGCAAACCCTAGTTGTAAACCTTCCTTGAGAGAAATGCTATAAGATGCCAAAAATATCCTTCCAATAACACGTGTGCCTCACTTAGACAACAAAAATACCCTAGGAGGGTGCAAAAATCAGACCTCACAAGTGTGAGTAAACTGTGTTATGTCAAAATGAGGGAAAACAACCTCAATTTATATCATCTCACGACCTTTAATTAAAATTAGGTCATTAAAGTAGCCGACAAGGCTAACAACTAAAAATCATATTGTTTTACACTAAAATGCTAAAAGGAAACCCTAAATGAGCAATGAAAAAGACGTCTAGCCCCTTTGAGGAAGACATTGGCCCTTTTTAGGGAAAATAATAGGGCTAGATGACAAACGTTGGCCCTCTTGGGCCTCCAAACTCTGCCACATGTGCCAAACTGCCCTGTCAAACTGCCATGAGCTGGAGGTGACGTCAAGGGCCTCTAGAGGATGTCCTGGTTCATCAAAGGGGCACGTTCCACCTGCAGTGGGTCAACCCCCTAGGGCTGGGCTCAGCCAAGGCGTCCTGGATGAAAATGTCCTTCTTCTTCTCTTGTGCAAAGACTCGACCAATCACTGTCCTGTATCTGCCCCTGATGAGGTCCCAACAACCATTTGATGGGCTCTTTATCCCCATGGAGGTCCGAACTAATCATCTCCCCATGTGTACCGGTGTACTTGGTACCTGTCCGTCGGGCATGGCCCTGCACATGAAAAACGTTGCCCTCCATGGGCTCATTAGTCCTAGGGATCATAACAATGTTAATCATACTTCATCATTAATTTTATCAAATGCATGCATAAAACCCCTAGCATATCATCTAATAGCCCAAAGACATTACAATGACCTACTATAAAAAGCTGAAGAAAAAGACAGAATGCCCTATTGGGCCAGCATCCATAAGAAAAGGAAAGTTCCCAAAGGATATCATCCAATCCATGTAACACGAGGTGGAGTGGTCAAAGGATGTCCAGACAAAGTGAAAGACAGGGGTGATATTATCCATGGGTGCCTTTGTAGGAGGTGAGTTGTACCTGTCATGGATGCAATTCTTTCCAAGCCCTTTATT
The DNA here is from genome assembly GCA_000966675.3 of Picea glauca. Lineage (NCBI taxonomy): Eukaryota > Viridiplantae > Streptophyta > Pinopsida > Pinales > Pinaceae > Picea > Picea glauca. The sequence continues at coordinate 449,280 of JZKD02S1226902.1, read as the reverse complement.
TGCCTTTATTCTTTCTTTTCTTTATTATCTTTTCATTTTGTTTCAAGGTCTAACTAGAGGACACTGCCTTGGCATGGTGACCACAGATGACAGTGTTACCCACAAGTACTTTTGCAGAGATGATAAGGTTGGCTCGTGATGAGACCCCCTTCCCCTTGGCCATGCAACCAAAGGTCACTGCCCTGGCATGGTAACCAGATAATGGCAATGTCATACTGCTAGGTACCCATGAACATAATGGGTTGGCTCATGATGAGACCCCCCATCCTCTTGGCTAGGTCTTGTTTTGTTATTTTTCTTTGGGTCCCTCTTGCTTCTTATTGAGAGGCTTTTTATTTCCTTCTCGGGGATCCCTGGGCGAGGCATCTCTAGATTTTATTTTTTATGTCTTTTATCTCTTACCAGCTGCTTTTACCCCTTGGACCTTTAGCCCCTTCTTCCCACAGGATAAGGTGTAACCCCACAAATAGGTCATCCTAATGTCCGGACTAGGGGAATGGGATAGATGAATGGGAGATAAGATGTAAAATGATAATATGATGGGAGTGGATGATGGCTCTTCAAAATCCCCCCTGGTGGCTAACCAAAACCTATTGGTACAAGCTTTCTAGGGTACCCTGTCAATCCCCCCAGCCATGGTCAAGTGGGTTAGTGTAAGATCCAAGCAGTCATCAGAAATGAAAGGAATCTGATGCATATATCTGAAAGTTATAATGATCAAACATGACACATACCATGATACCTGGACCAATTACCTCATGGAGCAAGATTCTTCTCTGATATAAGTCCAAGTCGACGGTGATGGATGTTGTTGCTGCTGACAGGAAAAGTCTAATGAAGAAGAAGAAAGATGGGCCCTCCAGGGCCATGCTTAGGTCAATCCTTCTCTCGGTACTCCATATCTAGGACCTGTGGGCCTTGAGACATGATCTCCTAGTTATCCCTAGAAACTAGGGATAACATATGGCTCCAACTCGGGGATATGTGCTCACTGTAGAGCACATGAGAACCTTAGCATCTCTGGCATAAACCTGAAGAAATTTTCACACTCGAAGAGGGAATCAGTAACAAGGTGGGGTGGTATTACCACCCCGCAATATATATATGGATATAAAGAAATCATAGGTGTAAATATAGAGTGAAATAGTTACCTGTACTTACCTGTTGGCTGGATGTTGGTGTATTCAAACAACCAGTGGAGCCAATCCAACATCGTTCCTCGATACTTGCCTTTGTGCTTTATCATAAACCAAAATAGTGATAAATCAAGCACAAAAATGTCATGGGTTAGAATATATATTATATCATCAGGAATCTCAAAGTCTAACTCATGGAGGCGGGTGGGAGGGATAAAATCATGCCAAGTCCATTTCTAAGAAAAGTATTCAATCCACTTCAAGAAAGGGTCATGAAAAATGAAAGGTTAAGAAAACTAACTCAAAGGGCCTACAAATTGGCTACCTATGACATCCTCATGCTCTGAAGTCAAGGAAGGGATCGACAAAGGTCTAATAGACGACTGGCAAGCTATCAAGGGAAATTGGGATAACTGACTCAAACTTGCAATACCCAACCACCCCTTGGATTCTAGGGTTTGCCTAAGAGGAAACTTGACGTTAAAGGTATACTTCCCAACTACAACTTTACTGGAAAAGAATGACAAAGTAATAACAAGTAGCTGGAGAGAAAGGTCATGAGAATCCTTCTTCAGGCAAACAATGTCTTTACTCCTATCAAAATCTGAGCATAGTGGAGGTTGACAGTCATCTTCATAGGGTAAATCCAAGTGCTCGGAGGAGTACTTATCAAAGGCCTCAAGGTAAGACCAAAAATCATCAGGCAAATATTGTACTCGGTCAACCTTGGGTGTTTGTGGAGAGCTAACAAAAATCTCATCTCCCTGTTGCCACTGGTCAAGAGCTAGCTATGATAATTGCAAAGGAAACACTTGGAGATGACTCTTTATATCATATATGGGATCCACATCGTAACTAACCGCATCCCACTGACGTCTCCGAACATGTATGAACTCGTCAAAATCAGCTATGTCAGTATCAGTATCATAACATGGAGGAGTCAAAACATCCAATACTTCTGTACTATCTGCGTCATAAGGTAAAGAACCACTAAAAACTTGGAAGGGGGAATAATTTACCTCGCTTAATTTTTCCTGTGAAAGAGTTTCAGGTATTTGGATAGCTTCATCAAGTGGAATATCTGCCTCTACATATTCAGTCTCGAGACATAGAGGATCTAGCTTGTCCAAGGGTTCCATTTCTTCTTCACTCCCTAAGTCATAGAACAAGGTATCATCAAAAGACTGGAAAGGAAAATGACTTACCTCATTCTCATCATCTTGTGCAGGAGGGATAGGATCTTGGAGAGCTTCATCAGACTAAGGAGCGGTTACTGGTGCTTCATCCTCATAATTCACGTCTCTAGTCATATCTTTGCTACATTCTATTGGATTATGGGAGAGGTCTTTCTCCTCTTCAAGGGGTTGACAATGGTCTTCATAAACCTCATCTCTTATATCAGAGGATTCTTGGTTTTGATCATGATATGGTCTCCTGAGATCTTACACAATATCAATGGTGAATCCTTTGTGGTTTAAGGTTACCATGAGGTTTTGAAGGACATCTTCGTATGTTTGGCAATCTGGCTTAGTAAGGTCTATAAACCTACTGATGTGGTATATGAAATATGATATACCCCTGTCCTTCCAACAACTCTTAAAATGATTTTGTAAGTAGGATGGCAGGGTGAGCAAAAATAATTTTATAAGAGCATCCTCTCCTCCCAACTTTATCTCGCTCAAATACTCCAAAAAACTTACTATGTGAGGAGCTAGAAGGCCCCAAAACATTGGAGAGTTGTTTATCCATTTTGTATCAAAGTAACTTGGGTATCCTTGAAAACTTCTGAAATCAATACTCGGATACATTTGTTCCCAGTGTGCCATGATCCCATAACTTGAAAATATCACAGAAAGTAATGTGGCACCCTAAGAAATATTAGTGGAGTCGCCAGATGGTTTTCCTGAAACTACCAAAGGAAAGGGGAATAAAAGCCAAGTGGAGTTGCCAGGTAAGCTTGTAAGAGAAAGGTCTTTGAGGTAAGGCTTACCAAAATATTTGTCATTGAGGAATATTGACTCAGTGATTCCCCAGCAGTTGTAGTTTAGGTCAAAGGCTAAAGGATAGAGATCAAACTGGCATAACAGGAACCTTCCCCACCCAATGTCACCTCAATGGGGAGGTTCTTTTTGCTTAGGGAGGTTATCCTAGGGGAGACGTCCTCGACAACCTGGGGTTTTGAAGAGGCTAAGGTATAAAGCAAGGTTAAAGGTTCCTCCTCACAGGTTACCACCTAGGTCAGATAGTCTGGCTAAACAACCAATAATGAAGTGTATGCCCAATTGAAAACACATGCCCGAAACAAGACAACAACAATACAATATATATATGAAGGATATAACTCAAAGTGTTAGTACTTCAATAACTATCCGTTATCATTTAATAAGAAATGTAAAGCAATAGATACAAATGAAATCAACATTTTGTCAATTAGCTATGAAAGAGCATCAATTCATCAATATCTATCAAGATGATCAAGCCAACAATGTATCCAATCAATAATTTGCTCAATAAATGCTTCAAATCATCATTCAATTGCTTATATTCAACTTTTGTTGTGTCAAGATGAGATAACCAACTGTGACATAAACCCTAATTAAGTTAGTTTGTTAGTTAGGGTTTCAAAATTTATAGTTTTGAGAGTGGTTTTGTACACTAACACTTCAACGTTGGAGGTTAGATATCAGTGCCTTAGGGTATATGGAGTCAAAGAAGAAGAGGGCACAAGGTTTTGAAAGGATGGTGACTTAAAGACTGGAGGGAAGGGTTCTAAAGTGCTACAAAGGCAGGGCCCTAGAATCAAAACCCTAAGGGAAAGAGGATCACTTTGGTGTTGCTTAAGCAAGGCCTCGTGCTCTTTCATCCTTCCTTAGGTCAACTTGGCAAAACGGCTAGCATCAATGATTAATTTTACTAAAGGATGAGGTGAGAGAAAGTGTTGTAAATACAAGGCTTTCAAACCCTAGAAACTGATGTCCCTAGGTGTAGATAACCTAGGCCTATGACATCACCCCTTTTTCAACCTATAAAATTAAATTCTAGCTTAAAGGAAGAAGCAAGATGAGTGTAGCAAAGGCTAGGCTCAATCCTTCTTCTTCAATGGCTAAAATATATCTCTCTAAGGGGACATATAACAAGGACCTACTTGTGTGCTTGTTACCTAGGGTTTCAAATCAACAATTTAATAAGCTAATGCAAGAAATTACACCTACAACCATTCAATTAAGAAGTTTTGCAAGAAAATCACTTACATATCATGAAGAGAAGCATATGCAAACCCTAGTTGTAAACCTTCCTTGAGAGAAATTCCATAAGATGCCAAAAATATCCTTCCAATAGCAAGTGCCCTCACTTAGACAACCAAAATACCCTAGGAGGGAGAAAAAATCAGACCTCACAAGTGTGAGTGAATTGTGTTATGTCAAAATGAGGGAAAACATCCTCAATTTATATCATCTCATGACCTTTAATTAAAATTAGGTCATTAAAATAACCGACAAGGCTAACAACTAAAAATCATATTGTTTTACACTAAACCGCTAAAAGAAAACCCTAAATGAGAAATGAGCAATACGTTTAGCTCCTTTGAGGGAGACGTTGGCCCTTTTTAGGGAAAATCATAGCACTAGATGACAAATGTTGGCCCTCTTGGGCCTCCAAACTCTACCACACGTGCCAAACTGCCCTGTCAAACTACCATGCACTGGAGGTGACATCAAGGGCCTCTAGAGGACGTCCTAGGTCATTAGAGGGACATGTTCCACCTGCAGTGGGTCAACCCACTAGGGCTGGGCTCAACCAAGGTGTCCTGGATGAAAATGTCCTTCTTCTTCTCTCGTGCAAAGGCTCGACCAATCACTGTCCTGTCTCTACAAAGGCTAAAGAGTAAAATGATCCAATACTTCCTAATATTTCTCCTTGTATATCCTCCTATCAACAATGGCTCACTTGAACATTTTCTTAACTTAGACATCATGTATGGTTGTCCAATTTAATGGTGTGTTCAACTAAATGGGGTGTGGCATCAAGGGAAATAGTATGAGTTTAGTCTCCTCTAAATCTTAGTTCGACATTGGTATAGCCATTCACTTAAGTCTCATTAATTTGTTTGAATCTCTATTATGCATAATCCATTTTCATTCCTCCCTCTTTCACATATCTAAGACAAACAAATAAAAGGAAGAACAATTAAATAAGGGAGTGCATTGCCTTTACTACATAACAATATCAATGTGTCAATGGAAAAGAGCATTTCTACCTCTAAATTACAACAATGTTATTTGTTGGTTGTTGTAACTCACACAAAATGTTGTAGAAAGAGTGACTATGACCAAATTGGAATGGTTGGAGTAGGGTGTATGGCCCAACTACTAACTGGCACTTCCAAGATGCTCTTAAAAGGGATGATTGGGAACATAGGTGGCTCATTCACTTTCCAAAAATAAGTCTCTATCCATTTCCACGTATGACTGTATTAATTTCCCAATGGTCTGGTAAGAGGAAAATAATTGTTGATTACAAGGAACTAAGAATGGAAATTTGGTTGGGGATATGCAACAACTATACCATTATGGACATTGATCTCATGAACCCAATTAAATTGATGGAATGGGTCCTTTGACTATTGTAACTATCAACAAAATTAAAAAGAGGCGATTTTCAACAACAATTAACCTAAATGAATGAGAAATTCTCACACCAATTGACCAAAATAATTGTGGGTTAACCAAAATGGTGAATTGCAAGTGTTGTAGTAAGTAGTGTATGCAAAGGGATCACACAAGAGATAGACATGCATATAGAACCATAGAATTAAAGTAATCACATAGCTCTAAAATCACAATAAACATAGAGATTTTACCCTAGAAATCCAAATAGGAAAATCAACTTTGAATGCTTACTCAACCTTGATTTCAACAATATCATGTTAAAATGAAACTCATGGCTCTATGGCCATTCAAAAATTTACACATCCCACCCTTGTGCATCCTCACCTCTCAGAGGGTGTATGTCCCCATGATCTGATTCATTTTCATCTCTTTGTGTTCATATAGAGACTTATAATCCTCGGGTGACTTTGCATAGAGGAAAATTGTATCATTGAATCACTTTCTGGGTTTTCATGATCAACATGCAAGGATCACCCGACATTATTTTGTTTTCAAAAATTGGTTCAAAAAAGGAGAAAGCTAGGTTTAAGTGGAAGCCCAAAATGATTTCACTCGTGACACCTTATATAATGGAAGAAGGGTGTCATGAAACCTAAAACCCAATTATTTATTATTGTTGGAAATTGGGGGAAGCAAGTAAGAAAGCATGAACAACAAGTTTTTTCCACTTAACTAGGCCCAATAAATAAGACTAAAGTGATCCAGAAAGCAATTTGAGCAAACTTGTAGAATTTCATCCAATGAAAGTCCTTTATTTTATGGCTCAAAAAAGATCACTAATAAGTTGTTGTATCCATGATATTACTCAAAGGTAAAAATGAACTATGAGAACGGATATGGAAAGAAAAATATGAAACAAACATAGTAGAAGATGATCTTTATATTAAGATAGATGGTAACAGTACATGCTCCATAATCTGGAACAATGCCTAGAAAAAAGGAGGCATAGTACAACAACATTATTTATGGAAATTTTTCTCAGTTCATTTGGCCTTATTCTAGGAGGACCCCTAGTAGTAGATGCATGAACTAACACTTCATCAATCCTTATAGGAAGGCAAGGTTTATTTCACTCAATATAAATGGACTTGTATCTACCATTAATGGATGCAAGGAGAGAACATGACAAGTACTAAACATATGATATATCTCAATAAATTATCACATAGGAAAACATGCATTAATAAATAATAGCATAACAATTCATAAACATTAATCATAACAAGAATTGATGGCTATATAAACTATGTTGAAAGGAGCAATCACACCTGATCTAATGAACTAGTCGACAATAAAGTTGGAATGGTTTCCCCCGCATGTTTCTCTTCAGTTGTATGACCCTTTGTTAGTCTTGAGCTTCCCTCAATCAACAAAGAAAGATCTTAAAGTACTTGCCAAAATCATTCAACCTCCATAAATATCTAAAAAATCAATACAAGTCATATTTGTAGAACATTATTTACTCTAAAATGCATTTTTATGAGAGTGTCAAAACATACTTGAATGAGCTCCTCTTGGTTTCGAGAATAATTTATTGGAGCCACGCATCTAATATTTGATCAAACTGCCTCCCTTGATTTGAAGTAGCAACAACGAAGTCAACATTGACTTTGTTGTTGCTCCATTGGATCGAGGGAGGTTTGCTCCAAGATTAAACAGATCCAATAAATTATTCTCTACTGAACAGGGCCAATCACGTGAAGGAGGAATATCTTATGGCCCCTACCCTCCCTCACATCACTCTCAATTCCCCAATACCCAACACATAAATCTATTGAAATATTTACAGCAAAAACAAACATATATACATACCAATATTCACAACTATTTACAATGAAATAAATTTTTTCCTTGATCCATTTGGAGTGAGCTCAATTATCCTAAAAGAAAAGTAACAACTATTCCATAACATCATACACTACACTAAATCACTTTACATCTAAAAACTAGAGAATGGAAATTGATGTGAAAAGAGGCTTTATTCTATTCCATCATATGACTTGGTTGGAGTATTAAAATGTACCCATAAACATCATAGAACTCATCCCACGTTGATATATAAGTGAAAACATGTTATTTTTACAATATTTAATCATAAAATCACTCAAAATACTAAAATTAATGCTTTGGAAAATAATAGGTCTAAACTCATAAGTAATCATGAAAATGGTCTTAATGTAAGGCCGCGGGAAAGAGGAATATGGTGAAAAGTGAAGTAAAAGGTTGGCAAAAGAATGGCATTTTGGCGAACCAACAAGTAAAATAATTTTTTTCATAGAAAAAAGATTTTATATTAAATAGTTATTAAAATATTCATGTACATCATCATTTAGTACGTTTAGTCGACCTCTTCCTCTTAGCTCTATCATTCCTAAGCATTTCATCACTATCTATGTCTTTGTTCTCTAAGTGCTCTTCAAAATATGATTGTGAGTGCATCCTCTCACGCAGAACATGCCTAGTCACAGGGTCCTCATGACTAATTTTAAATATAAAAAATACAAAATGTAGATGGCCAAATTTTAAATATCATTGAACCGGTTCAGTAATATTAAAAGAAACACCTGCAATGTCATTATTTACCTAGTGCACTGGTTGGCACCATTGGAATGGTTTCCCCACATGCTCCTCTTCAACTGTATGACCCTCAAGTACAACATTCTCTACCATTGGGACCACAAACTTTATAAGGACAACCATAAATGTATACATAAAAAAACATAGAAGTAAAAAATGTATAACTACGAAATTATTAAGTATATGATTAAAATACAACCATATTACCGTCATGTTCCATCTCAGTCGTAGCACCATTGTGGGGTTTCACCCCCGTGGAATATTGGGACTGCATGGGAGAACCATCTTCTGGTTGCAAATTGATATCAACGCACTGCTTGTAGATTTTAACCTTGTACAATATTTATTGCAAATAGATTTTCAGTAAAAGGAAAGAAAAGATACAATGGCAAATACAAACATTACACAAAGATTTTTCCCTTGGAAACCCAAACCGGGAAAACCAACATATTCTATATTCATTTATAGTGATACATTCTTTACAATACAATATACATATAGGAGCCAACAACATCCAAAACCCTAACCCAATGACCTAGATTAGTCAACGACCCTAATTTCTTAACTGGAAATAGAAAACCATCAACAAAAACTATGTGCCAAAAAACCACCCATCAATGGACACTAAAATCGAGGCAACATGAAAAACGAGGGAAAAATGTGACACATTTCCTGAGGAATAATTTTTTCCTTATCCTGCAAAGTCGTTCTTGGTAACTTCCCCAAGATTTTTCGGTGTTCAAATACAACTTTATATCCATACTTGTAACCAAGTTGGAGGTCTTCCTACATGGTTTTAGTACCAAACTCGTCACCCTACATTGCATAAGAGTATGTATTTTTAATGTTATTCGCTACAATTGCCTAAAATTTTCAAGGCGATACAAATAAGATATTTAGGTACTTACAATTCATGATTGAAACTTCAAGTAGCCTCCCTGGCCTAGCCTGTGTTGGCCACATTTGACAATCCTTTCTTTTGTTTCCTTTGACGTTTCAATCAACCTATCATCAAAAGTTTCAAGTATGTTAATATATACCACAATTTTATTTACATCTAAAAAAAATTGAAGGTATTGAATTGAAATTGTAATTTACCTTCTGGGACCAAAGGGAGTTTTTACTTCATCTATTGTAACAAACATAAATATATATAATATGTAAATATAAATAAGTAATAAGTAATAATTAATAATTAATTATGAAGAGACATTGCATATGAAAGGTCATGTCTCTTATGAAAGGGCACTCCTGTGTGGGATATATATACAAGCCCTCATTCCTCATTTGTAATCATCTTATTCATTCTTATACATTTGTTATTAAATATATTTAATATCCTTAAATGGATTATTGCATATTGTCCTATTTATATTGGATGTTTACATAGTGAACCAGTAGGTTCACCACAGTGGTATCAAAGGATTCATTTTGCTGATCCTAGCCATTGGCCATACAGGCTTGTAGCCACACACAAAAAATTTCAAAGTTTCTCTGAAATTGGGTCTTTTACCAACTCAGGCCTATGGCCTTATAAAACACAGAATTCTATTGAGGAAATAAACTATTCCACTGCAAATTAGAGAAATATCAAATTCGAAAAAAAAAATTATAGTGGAGAAAAGATCAGTTTGTTGCAACTAGCAAGAGCTATCAAAACTACAAAAACAATAACAAGGACAATATCAAGAAATCAAAAGTATAGTGTCGTCATTTATTTTCTATATAAATCAAATTGTAATTGTACAGTGTGCTACAATAGTACCATCTGTCCATACCAAATCCCAATCCACCAATCATCGATTTTTTTCCAACCCCCGTACAACTATATGACACTGTAACCACTATTGTTCATGCACCTATGTGCCATTTCACTCTAGTTGTATGCAACTATTCTATACAATTCGCTCAACTATTAAAAATTAAACATCGTACACATCCGTACACCGATTAAAGAATTAAAATTCATACCCATCTGTATGGTCGTGTGGATTCAATAACAGAATTTAAATTAAAGTGGGAGATATTAAGAAAAGTTATCATCTCTAGGCCACCAAAATATAGCCGCTGACGGATATGGGTATAAACAGAAAATTGAGGTCATAAAATAAAAATCATGACACTATCATTAAAGGTGAGACCGCCATTGTAAACATTCTCTCTCAAATAGACTTAGAATCACCAAGTAATAAGTCATCTGCATAATAATTTTGTGGGTTCATGTTTACAAATCCGAGACAAAACCAAAGTCATAGTTCCTACCACTCCAAGTGTCACAGACCCCCAAACCCTCCGGTCCAAGGTCTGTGCAGGATCATTCTAATATGCCCTTTGAGTCCAATTGACTCTTTGGTTTCCCCTCAAGAAATACCCTTCACACACAACATTGTATCCACAAGTCCTTATGGGTGTGCCCACATGATCAAACATGAAGCATCAACCCAAATCTCCTTACCCGAAATAGGATCGTGCCCTTTGCAACTTCGGGACTTCGGGTTTCGCGATTTCGTGATCCCTAATGTCAAGGGTTCCTGTCCCGACAATGTCCGAAACCTGAATTGTCGAATTCTGATGCACTCAACAAAGGTTGACTTTTCAATGGGCTTCTTACTTCATTAGGTTTTCGGACTTCGCAATTTCACGAATCCAAATGCAAGGCTCTCCGTCCTTCGACCTCTGAACCCTGAAACGGTCAATAAGGTTTGACTTCATCAATTAACGTAGACACGCCACCTGCCGTCCTTGTGGGTTTCTACCTTTGACGTAGAATCCTGCCACCTGTCACTTTTCCCAGCTTTCGAGTTTTTGGGACTTCCGCTCCCAAAGCACTGCCTTCTTCGTTTCCTGACACCCAAAGTGCTGAAATCCTGTAACTCCATGCCAATTCCTATCGCAACTCACGACTTTGGGATTTTCGATTCACTGCGCTCAACTCTTTGTCGTTAGGATCCCCGAAATGCCAAAATGATATGACAACTGGTGCAATCAATATCAATGGTCCACGTTGATTCTAGATCCTAGAGCGATAATCTTGCCTACCTCTAACCACCTTGCAACTTCCCTGGATCCTACGGTCCTAGTGATTTTGTGAATTCCCCACAGATAATTTTGATAGCTCATTATTCCTTGATAACTCCTGCAAAATAGACCAAGGTTCTTCCACTGGAACTTAACTTCTGCAAAGAAACTTCACTTTGTCTCCCCTTTGATTATCTCAAAGGCACTAACCCTCCTAATATTTCCTTGCAAACTCGAGTCTTCAAGAAGACTCCTGTGCGCACTCCTTGCGGCAATCCCTCAAATACTTTTAAGTATTTGAGTCCTCGACTCTGTGCACTCTCCTGTAATAGCAGTCCTTCAATTCACCCCTTGGCTGACAAGTTCCAAGCTTTCAACCAGCCTGTGCACACCTTGCATGGATTTTGTTCTTCACCTACACTTCTGCGAGAATGAGAACAATGGTATCTCTCCTGATCTTTCAGAGATAAACTCTGAGTCTTTGTCAACACACTCCTTGCAGATGTTTCACTGCACTCCTTGTAGGAACTTCTCACTCAGGATGAGAAACAATTGAAACTCATTTCCTCTCTCTCTCAGACTTCAAACATTCAACATGAAATCATACATTCACACAATGTTAAAGCAAATTCATAACAAAGAGAATAAACAACCATAAGCATACCATTCAACATGTATACACAGAAAGCATCATAACACCATGAATCTGAATAAAAAATTCATATATTAATTCAGAACTTCTGTACATGGGTTCTTCTTTACAACTCTCTTCTACAACTCTCCTCTTCTCTATGCTCTATGCTAATGATACAATGATCTGATAGATACAACAATATAAGGAAGAGGGTGTCTATAGTCGGTTTTCCCTCCTATGCTCCTAAACTGTCTAATCTTGAATTTAAATCTACCTACTTTCATTAACTGGGTATAAATGCCTTTTACATCGACATATGAGAGAAAATCTCTCATGGTCTATTTACATCCTCCAAAATATAAATGCAAGGTATGCCTTCTATCTATTACATTAATATTTCAAAAGCATTCCAAAACGTGAAAAAATGTGTGTTGCGCTTTCCAGCTATCGTTTTCCTTCATGCTCGCTTGACTGCTTACGATGCTCCTGCATCATACTCCCTCACTTGAAAATATTCATGAAATCCTGTTCATGAGATCTTGCACAGTCTGTCCATGCTTCTGAATTTCTACTTCATTTTCCCAGCTGGCATATTCAACTGGATGTCCCTTCCATTTGACCAAGTATTCAAAATACTCTTTTCTCCTGGTCCTCTTGTTGATTCTCTTGTCAAGTATACTTTCCATCTGTGGATTTTCAGCTACAGGAATTTGTTTAGTCCACTGAACCTCTGTCTGTTCACTGTCTTCTCCCGCTTCTCCATCTTTGTAAGGGTACAAATCTGGGATTTTGAATATCGGTGAAATTCCAATCCCATCGGGTAATTCGATCTCATATGTGTTTGCCCCAAATTTCTTTAAGACCTTGCATGGTCCAATATTCTTCATTTTCAATTTGTTATATGTTCCCCTTGGGAACCTTTCTTTCCTCAGATGTGCAAGAATCATATCACCAACTTCAAACTGAAGTTCTCACCTGTGTTGATCTACTCTGCGTTTATACTCTTGACTCGAATTTTTCAACCGCTCCTTGACTCTGCTGTGAAGCTCCTTCATTTCTTTTGCAAAGTCCTCTGCACTAGCACTTCTGAATTCACTCTGTTCTGAATCTTTCAATTTAGAAACTCCCCTTGGTTGCATTCCATATACAATTTGGAATGGAATCTGCCTTGTGCTTCTATTGATTGAATCATTGTAAGCAAATTTTGCCTGTGGAAGAATGTGATCCCACTGACTGTGGTGTTCAGTCACTAGGCTCCTTAGCAAATCTCCCAAGCTCATGTTCAGAACTTCTATTTCCCCATCCATCCGAGGATGATAAGCTGAGATAAATGACAAATTTGTCCCCATCTTCTTCCATAAAGTTCTCTAGAAATGTCCCACGAACTTGGTATCTCGATCAGAAACAATACTCCTTGGCAAGCCGTGAAGTCTGACAACTTCCTTGAAAAATAGGTTTGCAATATGAGTTGTGTCGTTGGTTCTCTGACATGGTATAAAATGTGCCATCTTGGAAAATCTATTGACTACTACAAAGATTGAATCACAAGACCTTTGCGTCCTTGGCAGCCCCAATATAAAATCCATGCTCATTGCGTCCCACGACCTCTCAGGTATGGGTGATGGCTAGTATAACCCTATGTTCTACCTTTTTCCCTTTGTGTGCTGACAAATTCTACATCCGTCCACAAATTTCTTAACATCTATCCTCATTCCTAGCCAAAAATAAGATCCATTCAACTTTGAGAATGTCTTATCATGACCGAAGTGTCCGGCCAATCCTCCACTGTGTTTTTATTTCAACAAATTCTCCCTCATGGAGAATTTTGGAATACATAATTGATTGCCTCTAAATAATAATCCATCCTGGATCATATATTCAGTCCACTGGCTTCTGTCCCTGATAATTGGATTCTCAAACGCCTCATACACCTCTTTAAAATCTAGATCATCTCTGTACATGTCCTTGAGGTTATCAAAACCCAAAGTTTTGACTATAAATTCTTGCATAAGAAAACATTTCCTGCTCAAAGAATCAACAACTTTGTTAGCAGTTCCAGAAATATGCTTAGTTACAAAAGTAAAATTCTACATGTATTCAACCCATTTAGCATGCTTCTGGTTCAACTTGTCCTATTGAGTCACGAATTGCAAAGCATGATTGTCGTTGTACAAAACAAACTCTTTAGGAACCAAATAATGCCTCCATTTCTTCGGTGCTTGTATGACCGCATAGAATTCCTTGTTATACGTTGAGTACTTAACCTTCGCCTCATTCAGTTTCTCACTAAAGTATGCAATGCAATCAGTGTGTCGTCTTGGCTCAAGACCGCTTCTATTGCAAATCCACTAGCATCACACTTGACCTGAAACGTCTTACTAAAATCTGGCAACACCAAAATTGGTTGTTCAGTAATCTTCCTCTTCAGCAGATTGAAACGTTTCTCTGCGTCTTCTGTCTAGTGATAATACTTGTGTCTTTTCTTCACCGTGTCCATCATTGGTGCGCTAATCCCACTAAAATTTCTGATAAATTTCCTGTAGAAACTAGCCAATCCATGAAAGCTTCTAACTTCAAATACACTTTTCAGTGATGGCCAATTCTTAATCGCATCCACCTTCTCTGGGTCCATTTTCAGCTCATTTGTAGAGATAACAAAACCCAGGTAAATGAGTTATGTCCTCATAAATGTTGATTTCTTCATATTTATTAGCAATTTCTCTTGTTGTAATCTCCTCATCACTGTAGCCAAATGATTCAAGTATTATGTTTCTGTCTTGCTGAAAATCAATATATCATCAAGATATACGATGACGAATTTTCCTATGAAATCCTTCAGGACTTCATTCATCAATCCCATAAAAGTACTAGGCACATTTGTTAATCCAAACGGCATAACAAGCCATTCATACAACCCTTCATTCGTCTTGAATGATGTCTTCCATTCATCACCTTCTCTCATATGAATTTGATGATATCTTCTTTTCAAATCAATATTTGAAAAAAACTTTGCTCCACTCAAGCAGTCCATCAAATCATCCATCCTTGGCAATGGAAATCTATATCTGATGGTAATCTTGTTGATTTCCCTCAAGTCTGTACACATTCTCAAACCTCCATCTTTCTTTGGACTGAGCACTGTTGGAACAACGCATGGACTCAAGCTTTCTCGAATCAATCCTTTGTCCATTAAATCATGGACTTGTCTCTTGACCTCTTCATTCCCCTTTGGTGTCAATCTATATGTTGCTTTTTTTGGTAACTATCTCCAGGTATAAGATCGATGTGAGACTTATACTTCTGATCGGTGGTAACGAACGAGGTAGTTCGTCCACTACTATATCAGCAAACTCTTCCAGCAACTTCTGGATTTCCTCTAGTAACTCTTGTATTGGTCAAAACAATTCTAGGCTTCCTAACCACAATGAATTGTGTATCTTCCTTCTTCTAAACCTCCTTAAGAAGTTCCTTCCCACTCATGAGAAGTACAATGTTGCTCACTTTAGGGTTTACTTCTTTATCCTTAATCGACAATAACATGTGAGTTCTCCCATTCTTCTCCAGGGTGTATGTGTTCTTCCTCCCATCATGAATCATATTTTTGTCATATTTCCATGGTCTACCCAACAATAGATGACAAACATCCATGGGAATAACATCACATAATATTTCATCCTTATATCCTCCTATTTTAAATTCAACTAAACATTGTTTAGTGACATTTACCTGATGTCATTTCTATAGCCATGAAACTCTGTATGGGCTTGGATGTTCAATAGTCTCCAGCTCTATCTTCTCTACCATCTCTGTAGAAATGAGATTATCTATGCTACCACTATCCATGATGACTTTTCATACCCTGTCTTTGGTCTTGCAAGCAGTCCGAAAAAGTCTGTTCCTTTGGGTTGGGTTCTCTACCTCTTTCTCTAGCGTTAAGAGAACTTTTATCATCATCTGTGATCTTCCGCCCTCAATATCTTCTGCCTCAACATTCCATATTTGTGCTTCGGAAATGTGAGTTTCACCGCATTCTTTCTTTCCATCTAGACATTCATAGGATTTGTGTCCATTTTTCCCACAGGTAACGCATTTTATTTCTCTACCTCTGCCTCTTGCTCTTCCTCTAGTTCGAGGAAAAGTATTCCTATTAGCATATTTTCCTCTCTGTGAGCTTCCACCTCTCTCATGCTGAGTTTGAGGTTTCTTTCCCTCTTCTTGAGGTATCTCATCTCTGTCTTGGGCAATTGTCTTGCCTCTATCTTGATTTCTGCCTCGGCCTCTTTGACCTTGCTTCCGGCTCAACTTTTCTTCAGCTTTCAGAACCATCTGATAAGCATCTTCTACATTTCAAATGATCATCATGATCATCTTGTCTTGGATGTCATATCTCAGATCATTCATGTACCTGGCAACCTTTTCATCATCACTTTCTTGATGACCTACCCTGATGTTTAGTTTGTAGAATTCTCCAGTGTATTCCTTCATTGACATCGGCTTCAGTCTCGAATTATGCATCCTCTGAAACAGAGTAATTTGATAATCCTTAGGTATGAATTTTGCCTTCATCTTCGCAACCATTCTATCCCAACTCTTGATTTTTTGCTTGCCTTTGCAGCGTCTGTCAGCCTGCAGTTCATCCCACCATAATGGTGCATGCCCTTTAAGTCTTGTGACATCATGTTTGACTTTCTTGTCTTCCTCGATATCCTCATAGTCAAAGTACTTATCCAGAGCTCTAATCTAGTCTAGAAGCTCTTCAACATCCAGGTTCCCCTCATACATGGGAATCTCCATTTTTCCCTGGCACCTATCCTTGCAATAGCCCTGAATAGGCATTCATCCACAACATCTTCGACTACAACTTCTTCTCCATTTCTAGCTTCATTTTGAATTTCAGCCTCACTGATATCCCCAGCATTGATTGTGTGCCTCTGTGTTGTCTTCATGGCATCAATCTTGGCACGTAGTTCACGCATTTCCATTTCCACTACTGGATCAGGCATTGGTTTGTCTCTCCTTCTCGACAGCATGGCTGAGAAATATTTTTACATTCTTTGCTACAGAAAACAAAGAACTTTTTATGTGCTCTGATACCAAAACTGTTACAGACCCCCAAACCCTCAGGTCCAAGGTCTGCGCAAGATCATTCTAATCTTCCCTTTGATTCCAATTGACTATTTGGTTTCCCCTCAGGAAATACCCTTCACACACAACAGTGTATCCACAGGTCCTTATGGGTGTGCCCACATGATCAAACATGAAGCATCAACCCAAATATCCTTACCCGAAATAGGATCTCACCCTTTGCAACTTTGGGACTTCGGGTTTCATGATTTCGCGATCCCTGATGTGAAGGGTTCCTGTCTCGACAACCTCCAAAACCTGAATTGCCGAATTCCGATGCACTCAACAAAGGTTGACTTTTCAATGGGCTTCTTACTTCATCGGGTTTTCGGACTTCTCGATTTCACGAATCCAAATGCAAGGCTCTCCATCCTTCAACCTCTGAACCCCGAAATGGTCAACAAGGTTTGACTCCGCCAATTAACGTAGACACACCACCTGTCATCCTTGCGGGTTTCTACCTTTGACGTAGACTCCTGCCACCTGTCACTTTTCCCAGCTTTTGGGTTTTTGGGAGTTTCGCTCCCAAAGCGCTACCTTCTCTATTTCCCGACACCCGAAGTGCCAAAATCTCGTAACTCCATGCCAATTCCTATCGCAACTCACGACTTTGGTATTTTCGATTCACTACGCTCAACTCTTCGTCGTTAGGATCCCCAAAATGCCAAAATGATCTGACAGTTAGTGCAATCAATATCAATGGTCCACATTGATTCTAGATCCTAGAGTGATAAGCTCGCCTACCTCTAACCACCCTGTAACTTCCCTGGATCCTACGGTCCTCATTATTTCGTGAATTCCCCACAAAGAATTTCGATCGCTCGTTATTCCTTGATAACTCCTGTGAAATAAACCAAGGTTCTTCCACTGGAACTTAACTTCTGCAAAGTGACTTCGCTTCATCTCCCCTTTGATTATCTCAAAGGAAATAACCCTCCTGAGCTTTCCTTGCAAACTCGAGTCTTCGAGAAGACTCCTGCACGCACTCCTTGCGGTAATCCCTCAAATACTTTTAAGTATTTGAGTCCTCAACTCTGTGCACTCTCTTGCAACAACAGTCCTTCAATTCACCCCTTGGTTGACAAGTTCTGAGCTTTCAGCCAGCCTTCACACACCTTGCACAGCTTCTGTGCTTCACCTGCACTTCTGCGAGAATGAGAACAATAGTATCTCTCCTGAGCTTTCAGAGATAAACTATAAGTCTTTGTCAACGCACTCCTTGCAGGAACTTCTCACTCAAGATGAGAAACAATTGAAACTCATTTCCTCTCTCTCTCAGACTTCAAACATTCAACATGAAATCATACATTCACACAATGTTAAAGCAAATGCATAACAGAGAGAATAAACAACCATAAGCATATCATTCAACATGTATACACAAAAAGCATCATAACACCATGAATTTGAATCAAAACTTCATATATTAATTCAAAACTTTTGTACATGGGTTCTTCTTTACAACTCTCTACTACAGCTCTCCTCTTGTCTATTCTCTATGCTAATGATACAATGCTCTAATTGATACAACAATATAAGGATAAGGGTGTCTATAGTCGGTTTTCCCTCCTATTCTCCTAAACTGTCTAAGCTTGAATTTAAATCTACCTACTTTCATTAACTGGGTATAAATGCCTTTTACATCGACAGATGAGAGCAAATCACTCATGATCTATTTACATCCACCAAAATATAAATTAAAGGTACGCCTTCTAGCTATTACATTAATATTTCAAAAACATTCCAAAACGCAAAAAATTATGTGTTGTGCTTTCCAGCTGTCTTTTGCCTTCATACTCGCTTGACTGCTTACAATGCTCCTTCATCACCCAGTCATATCTTTGACCTAAATAGTGGATCCATACATTTAAAACATTAAATATACATCACATTTTTAATAAATCAAATTTTATATTTGGAGCTATAAAGGAAATAAGTGAACGAATATTTTCATATTCAAGGGGCACTTATAAAGTGTTCCCGAATATTAGTTTATGTTCCTTATACATTTAAGGAAATACAAAAGTACTTTTAAAAAACAATAATCTAAGTAGGATGCTATTTAAAAGCCAAAAAAAGATAAAGAATATTTTATTCTATTCCAAGCTACTTTTAAAAAGTCAAAGGAGTATTATAAAATTAGTGAAGAAAATTATACATGGAAGTATAAGGAAAAGTAAAAAAGGTGTACATAAATTTTATTATTTAGTGGAAGTATCTTTATAAAAGAGTATCCAAGTTATTATATATATTATATAAAGGAGTATAAAAAATCTTTTTAAAAATACATGGAAGCTCTTTTAATAA
>JZKD02S1226902.1:419041-429668 GCA_000966675.3 Picea glauca | reverse complement strand
CACTTTGATAATCAAAGGGTATCAATTATCATAAATTACGAGATCAAAGTGGACAATTCTAAAATGAGGAAAGGAGGATTTACTTATGAAGGTTGTCCAAATGTATGTTGTGGGATTTCGACATTAAAGGGAAATATTCAAGGAAGAGAGGTAAACATTGTTATTAGCTTGGACTATAATGCAAATTACATGAATATTGATTTGGCAAATCAATTAGTAATTCCAGAGATGAATATAATTAAAAAGGAAGATTATTCTCGAATTAAGGAGTTACAAGTGACGATTGATGAATATGAGTATATATCTCAATTCTATGTTACAACTATGTATCAAGAAGAAGTTGACATCGTCATCGGGTTACCCTGGTTTAAAAGTCTAGGTACCTTCATACTAAACATGGAGAAAAAGTTGTGACATTCCCCTATAAGGAGAAAATGATAGCATTACAAGACACCACATCGGAACCATATTTCGTAACACTAAAAGACTTTAATGATATATCATAAGTGATACTTCAAGAAAATAAAAAAGCAATGCAAAGAATGCAAAAAGAATTTGACGAAGTTATCAAGGATAAAAGCGAAGAAATTTCTCGATTAAAAGAACACAGTAAAAAACTACTTACACAAATCAAGAAGTCAAAGGTTCGAAAACAATATGTTTAGGAGTTGGAACAAGAGAATCAAGAACGCAAGAAGAACTTATCATAAAAAAATGAAGAAAATTTGCGTTCGAAAAGCCTCAATCACAAGCTACTAGAACAAATCAGAAAATTAAAAGAAGAGAAACTTGAAAATCCAGACATTAAAGCTCAAGAAGATGCCTATCCAGTTGAAGAAAAAACATATAAAGATGTTGGAGTACAAACGATGGAAGATCCAGGTAAAATTACTAATCAAAATTCAGCCATTATCAATGCAACATTGCCGCATGAAGAAAATCATATATCAAAGTCAAAAGAAGAAATTGCTACAAGTATGATAAGGGGAAATCATGTTATGAGAACTCCCTCTCGAAATTCAAATAATAAGAGTGGATATATTAACCAGTTAGAATATCAATATTATCCAAAACAAGAACCCTATAAACACCCAGTTTTGCAGAAGATCGAACTAGGGTGGGCAGACTCTTTCATAACTCAATAGTTTTGTTCAACTCTTCATCACTCATATTGTCTGGTATCATCAATCTTAACAAACACCAAAAATATAGAGTCATGTAAAGACATTGCAAGCCAAAACGAAGAAGTAAGCCTCTCCATAAACATGCTTTGAGGACAAAGCATTTCTAAGGGGAAGGCAATGTAACAAACATAAATATATATAATATGTAAATATAAATAAATAATAAGTAATAATTAATTATGAAGAGAAATGACATATGAAAGGTCATGTCTCTTATGAAAGGGCACCCCTGTGAGGGATATATATACAAGCCCTCATTCCTCATTTGTAATCATCTTATTCATTCTTATACATTTGTTATTAAATATATTTAATATCCTTAAATGGATTATTGTGTACTGTCCTATTTATATTGGATGTATACATAGTGAACCAGTAGGTTCCCCACATCTATCAATTTCTTCTCTTTTGCGTCCTCAATGAGGGCCTTCCACTCCCTCTGTGGAATCATCATAGGACACTCGTACCTATCGTTTTGTTTCAAGTGCTTCCTATATGTATATCGCATATATTTTAAATATTGGCTAGCTGCGGTAGTGGCCAATGTCTTATTAAATGTGTCTACACCAGAAAGGATTTCAAGAGAATCCATAAATTCTTTTTTGAGGTTGGAATTATAGAAATTCTGCCTCTCTCGTATGGTGGGCCCAAAAATCAGCAACGCCTTATTCTCCAAGGACCTATAAAAATTGTTATTCCTATTATCACCATTAACATTTTCATGTGAAATCAAGATTTGAAGACTTAGTGAGGTGCTAAACTGCTTTGGAAGATCGAAAAAATGGAGAAAGAGGTAAATATAGAAGGAAGAGGCTAAGTCTGGCAGGGGCGCTAAGGTGATGGGACCTGATACGTCACAGATCGCGAGCACTCCAGTTCGACGGTTGAGGATCATTTCAGGGAGAGAAGTTGCATGGAGGATAATTTCAGAAGCGGGCCTAAATCTAAACCATGGTTTCCGATCAGGACCATGTGGCGCCACTAGGTGCATTTCAGGGTGAAAAGAAGGTTTACCCAAACCATTCTCTCAAGCCCCCCAAATTGGAAAAGTATAAAGGGTATTTATTTGGTTATTTTATTATTTTTTGAACACTGGACCATTTGAAAGTTAGCGTGACATCCATTGTTCGAATGTAGCTCAACAGTATGCCATTTCCGCTCATTTCCAAGTATTTTTCATCGCCTCCATGGACCCTATCATAACTTCAGTAATAGAGCAATATCCTGCGTCGAATGAAGCAGCCCTAATTGACCGATATTAAAACTTTTTCGACACCGAAATCACCATTTTTCCCATCTCTATGTCCAGAAAAAATCCGTTTGATAATGTAGGAAGGCGTATACCGTTCCTTGAAGCAATCCAAGCCACCATAGTCACTTATGTTGTCAAAGTCACTTTCCCTTTTCCCGAGTTCATAAGTTAGTGTGCAAAGAAATATTCATAGGAAGAAAAAGTCATCATAAATAAACAGGGGTCTGAGGTCATGTGTAGGGTAGAGAGTATATCAATTCGATATGCCTTCATTATACCATAGTCTTTCTCCGTAGTGTCTGAACCTTTCAATGAAGAAAATCTAACTAGGGTATACAGAGAATGTCCATCATAAGTCAAAGATCTATTTTTACAGACAATTATCAAACCATAACATCTTTCAGAGAGTTTGTCTTTGCCAATGAATGTGAGTATAATGGTTATTGAGGTCCAATGGGTATGTTCCCTGTTAGGTCAAATTTTAGGTCTAGATAATGAAAACATGTGGTCGAGGTCATGTTGGGTTTCTTGTTGACATTTTTTCAGTCAGAGTCTAGTTTGTCAAACCGTATCAATTTTTATCAATTCATATCTAATACTATCCATAAACAACTAGAAATTTTTCTCTCTCTAAGGAATTTCAGATATTATGCCCATTTGCTGAAGATTTTCCTGGAAACAAATAAGAGAGAATTTCCTAAAGAAACATTCATATCAATTAAATGTAAGAGTATTACATTGTTCATCTTCATCAACAAAGTCATGTCCAGGGTTTACAGTTTTATTTTCAACACCATCCTACCTAGAGTTCTGGATGACATGAGGAGCTATCTACAACCAAATCCAAAAAACAGAGTGGGGGACTGGGTACTATTCATGCATTCAACATTAATCTAGTTTTATGGTTTTCATGAATCCCCT
Organism: Picea glauca; assembly: GCA_000966675.3. Taxonomy (NCBI): domain Eukaryota; kingdom Viridiplantae; phylum Streptophyta; class Pinopsida; order Pinales; family Pinaceae; genus Picea; species Picea glauca. Next base: position 426,311 of record JZKD02S1226902.1, on the reverse strand, counting down.
TACTTATTGCCTATTTTTCTAACCCCCGTATTCTTTTCCCTTGAGTTCTCAGGCAAAGAATCATATCTAAGACAAAGCATTTCCTGAAATTGCACAAAGCCTCCAACCTCAAATTCCCTTTTATCATTGGACCCTTCATCATAAAAAATAGATCATGCTCATATCAGATTCAAGAAAATCTCAAAGAGTTTGTTTTTTCAAAGCTATGGGGAATGATATATGATCCACATAAAATCATATCCAAGAGAAGATTGATGAACAAACATGCGCCTTATGAGCATGAACATGTTGAGGGTTTTGATAAGATGGAAAAACTATACTTTTGTGTTGATATGGAAGCAATCTTGCAACCAACTCAAACACAGCAAGTGGAGGCAACCCTACAACAGAGTCAAACACAACAAGCTCCTCAAAAACTGATATTCAAAGTCCCCAAGGTAAGTGTTTACAACAAGAGAAGCAATTTAGAGGAAATGGGAACCAATGATCAATAGACTTCCCCTAAGAAGATGAATATTACACAGTCCCCACAGATAGTGGATTTAGAGGAGGAAGAGCCTAAAGAACAAGTAAATCTGGATATGGTGGAGAGTGGTACTAGTAATATATAGGTTGAAAAGGGAAGCAAGATACAAATTGAAGGCATCTTAAGAACCTTTAGAAGAAAAAAAACACATCTTTGATAAGACATTTGGGGCAACTTATCAATCTAAAGAAGATTTGGCAAAACAATATGCTGAGAAAGGAAACATGGCTATGGGTGAGATGAGGGATTTAGTCCCCTGAAGTGGAAAAGATTTCTCAACACAAATCTTCTATGTTCACGGTAAGGGATATTGAGAAGAGGACCTTTAATACAATAGTTGCAGATGAAGAAAAAGTATCTGAGATCGAGATAAATTATGAAAACATCAATGCCACAGACAAAGTCAAATTCCACAGGAATACCAATGATATGTTGTATTCTAATTACTTGAGTTTAATCTTGAAGAATTCAAATCTGTCATCTTATGCAATGAAATTGGAAGGGAAGTTGAGGAAAGAAAAAGCATCTAGTAGAGCTTGGAAGACTCGGGTCAAGAGGATGGAATCTAAAGGTCCCCAAGGGGTGAAATCCTCATTGGATGAGAAGGCAAAATTGATTCAAAGTTTGAAGAAGAAACTAAAAATTTATACCATAGAGCATCCACAAACAATAGAATTGGTTTCTCTAGAACAGGAAAAAGAAGCATTTTGACAAGAGTCATTGAACTACAAGGCGACGACATTTCATCTAGAACAAGAAAAGGTGCATTGGTCACAAGGACAGACAAAATTGATGAACAAGGTTGTAGTTGTACCTCTTGTTGCAAAAGTTGGGCCAAGCACTAAGGGACTTGTCCAAGATATGCCACAAGTTAGCCTGAAGGTAGGATAAATCAAGGGGTTAAAAGGGGACATAGAGAGATTGAAGAAGGAAATAAAAGCAAAGGATTAAAAAATGGATCAATTTCAAAAGGAGAATGAAGCCTTGTAGGAAAATATAGACAAGTTGAAGGTGAGGTTAAGAGGCAAAGTCCTGTTGCAGGGAGCCAAGCATATCATCTGGGATTCTATAGCTATTGAAGTTTCCAAGTTCATAGTGTATTTAAACTTCATCAATGATATATAAATCATGGCCATCACAGCCAGAAGCAGGTGCACTTTTGTGAATGAGACTTTAGCAAAGAAACCATCAGAGTGGTCCCAAAATGCCATAAACCTGCTCAACTCCATCCCTACTGTAGAACTTCATACCATTGGAGTCAAATATAGAACTACATTGATCATCTGGGCCAAGAGGGTTATTACTAAACATAACCTGCTGAAATCAATCCAAAATAAGGCAACACAGATGGAGCAAAGTGTGAAACAGTTCAAGGATATGTTTCAAGAATTGTTTATTAAAGGCCTCCTACCATTTTGGGATGAAAAAGGAAAATTATATGATCAGGAATAATACAATGCTTGCCTCGCTCAGTGCATAATGGATCACTCCAAGTTTGAAAACCTAGAGGAAAACCTGAAAGGAGAAACCTTGGTTGAACATCTGATTACAAATTTTGAGATTTTGAATCATTTCAAAGAAGTGAAAGTTGGACTACCGGTCATGACATATGCCTCCTGCATTGACCTGGAGATCCTGATCAAAGAAATGATGGATTATGATATCCCTTCTGACTTGCAATAGAAGGATATAGTATGGCTTGGTAAGACAAAGTGCAGTTTTCCAAGGTCTAGTAAATGACATCTAGGTGTCACTGAAGATGGCAGATCAGGAAGAAGAGAAGAAAATAAAAAGTGGAAAATAAAGGAGTTGAAACGTTAGAGGAGTTAGAATCTAGATCATCAAACGATTTATTTTTAATCATTGTAATCAGTTTTAATACTAAAACTATCATTTGTGATTATCGTAATCAATTTCAGAAACTAAAACGTTTCATTTCAAGCATTGTAATCAGTTTCAAACCAAAGGAACTTGAACTTATATAAATGTTAGGAGTTCCAAAGGTATTAAGGGTTGGCAGAAGTGCAAGGGCACAATTTTAGTTGTTCGGAACTTAATTTATAATTTTCTGAAGCTGAATTGAATACACATGTAGAAGTCTTGAAGTTTCCATGAAAATATTCTAATAATGGTGGTCTGAGTTTTGTCTTCTCTCTTTGTATGTATTTCCTGTTTTTCTGATTCCATTTACATTGTCTTCTGTTTAAATTGGACAATTTAAAGGCCCATAATTCATCTTTTGTTTTTCTTGGCTTAAGCAATTTAAAATGTGTTAAGTTATTCCTAACTAATTCAGAATTCATTTCATTAATTCTCTGATGCAATTACTTGTTTTCTCCTTTTTCTTACACTCTGCAAAGTTCAATTTATAAATCAGATTCATCACCTCATTTAGATTTTATCCTTTGGAGAGTTCTATTGGCCAGTCAGTATTTCCATTCGTTTTCAGAAGTTTGAATCCATAGCCCTATGTGTCCCTCCCCTTCCTTGCCAACAAATTTATAAAAAAACCTAGACATTGTTTGTCAAAGAAACACCAAGTGACATGAGAGAGCCCTCTCTAAGCTGAGCAGGCTAGTACCCAGCTCTAAAGTTGGTTTGTAGGTTACCTTTTTTATTTGTTTTATCAGTCGAACAAATTTAGAGATTGCTAACAATTCCCTACACGCAAAAATATTATATGATTATTAATTTAAAAATAATAATTTATATTATTTATATTTGTCTACATAGAGAACATGAAACAATTAAAATTTTAAAAATTACTTGGGACTTTAACTTGCTTTAATGGAATCCCTTCCTCGTTGACCATAAATGTTCCCTTAAGAGTCCCTATGCTAGTCACACGTCTTGCTTCAGGAAAAGAAACCATATAGTTGGTCAAATCATCAGCCTCATCTCTGTCACCACCTCAAGAGCCTACCTGTGTGGTCGCTTCTTCGGTGTGCATGCCATGGATCCCACCTAATGGTGGGGAAGGTGAATATCTGAATAGATTTTTCCTAGAGGCTTTACGAGGGCCTGCATCAGGACCCTTTGGCATTTATGCAGTGCCACCACTACCGATACCATGTATGTCAGGGTCAACAGGATCCAAAATATCTATATAAGAAAGAAAACATTTTTTTCATTTAGATAATGTCAAAGTTAAAAATCAATCTTTCATAATTGATATTATGACATAAAATAAAACCACTTGAAATTATGGTTATTACCTTATATGTCTTAAGCCTTGTCATAACTTCTTTGATCCTTTCTTTGACATCAAGAGTTTGATCTAGAATATTTTACAAGTGAGCTAGTTCCTTGTTTTCTTTATTGATATTTTTTCTAATTAAAACCATAGGGCCGGGGGATTCATACAAATCCCTTTCGCTGAGAGAATCATCATCAACATCATGGCTCACCGACTACATATTCAACAAAATAAATGATAATTCAATTATGTAAACAAATAAAATAATTGATCACCACAAAAATAAAATGCACATTAAATGCATTTCGAAAATTGTTGTTCGTTTACCTGTTCTGAGGCCACTTTTGATTTACCATGATCATCCTGCCACATTACAGTAAAATTAGAACTGTGATCATTATCATGAGAAATAAATTCAAATGTATTAGAAATCCTCCCTCTTTATTGACATCCAAGGAGGAATGTTATTGTTGATAACAAAAATAGGCCACACTGAGTAAATAGACTGAAGATCTCCAAATGGATTAACACCATAAATAACATAATGAAAATCATAAAATACAAGAGTCATTTCTTATAGGTTGGGTAAATTAATATACGTACCTCCCCCATAATAGCAACATATGTATCTATTCAATTCAAATTGTAATCAATCAATAACTCTTCCCCCGCAACTATTGATTTTATTGCACATACTAATACACGGTTTACTTCGCGCCCCTAAAATACGAAATTGGGTCGCTTATTTTTGGTCCCAGGTCCTATACTATTTATAAACCCTGCAATATTCCCTATTGTTTTTGGCCTTCCGTCAATATAGATAGCTGCTCCTTTATTTTGATCATTGTCTTTTAGATGTATATAATTTGCAGCCAAGCCATATCTTCACATACATTTTGTATATTGGACTATTTGTATCCAATATTTGTAGATATAAGAGGGTTTGACATACTCCATCAATTCAGATAATACGTCATAACAGACCTTTATGCCATCCATGGAAAATATCCCCAAACCATGTAATGACGATGGAGCAATCTGGTATATCCTTTCGTTTACACAAAAATCAATGTTTATTTCAGGAAGATCCTTGGGTACCCATCGTTTCACTATATGTTTGTACCTCAAGGGAACCTCGATGTCATCTATGCTCTCATGATCATAAGAACGTGATCCCCCTTTCGCAAGAAAAAATTCCATGCGTCTATGGAATTTTCTTCTGATCTTCTCATCTCTAGTTGATCACCTCTTATTAGACCTACTAAATGTCTCACCTTCCTCTATTATACATGAACTTCCCTCATTCAATGAATATAGATCTAAAAAATGTTTGCTTTCTTGTACATCCTATAACCCCATTAATGATAGAAACAATCATTCAATCATGATGTAACACTAGTTCATTACTACTATCTTGTTGGTATCACAGGAAGCTCATAATGATTACAATAGTGTTACTCTTTCACAATTTAGTATGCTCTATTATTATCGGTATACTATGTGAGCATTATAGGGGCATGTTTGGAGTCAAATGACACATGCCAAAAAGTGGCATTAATAGGAAACGATGCTAGTTGGAATACCCCAGAACTTATTCCATTAGACATAGACTCAATCATAAGGCCAACTAAGGAGAAGAAATAACACACGCTAATTAATCTAGGAGTGATCCGAAAAGATCTTTCAATGACTGTGGTTGAGTTTTTAATTGCATGTGTTAATTAACCATTTGAGAAGTTTAATGAAAGAATGAGGAAATAAGAGGAATTATGACATCCATATACATATATACAGATCTTAAATGAAGTAATAAACAACAAACCATAACAAGAGAATTGATAATGGTGTTTGACACAAAATTGCCTACGTCTCCGGGCCTTTGTCTCAGTGGGGGAGGCTTCTTTATTTTTGTTCAAAGCTCAAAAAGTGCATTGCAGTAGTGCCATTAGGCTACAAGAATGATTTGGTCATGTTCTTCCAGATCTCTAGAACCCAACAGAATAAACTTCATGCAAAACGGATGACCGGAGCTCCCATAAATGGCCCGCAAGCGTCTGCTCCTCAACAGCTTCCCTGCATAAAAATGGCTTTGGCTTGGCTTCCCTTCAGCATAAATCTTCTCTGACTATCCTCCATGGCCTCAAACAGGCCTGGTTTTTATAGATCTGAATTTGGTTATCCATCCCCAACTTCTTCCCAAAATATGGCCTCCAAAAATGCCCAATATCTCCCAAAAATGGCCAAAATCCACTATTAATAGGCTAAAATCAATTAAAAATCCCAATAATAAAGTTTAAAAACCCAAATAAATTTAAATATAGGGTTCAGCCCCTTCTGGCACATTCCCTTGGGCATATGGAAGTCTTCCATAGGGCCAGGCGCTCCACCTGTTGTGCGCTAGCCCCCTTGTCCGGCTGGCTCTTGGTCTTCGGGCGTGTGTATAGGACCGATGGGCTATGGATAGAGCCCCGCGCATCAAAAGAGGATAAGCCCCTGTATTTTGGGCGGATACCATGTAACCGATGGCTCCCAAGTGGACAGGTGTTTATTCCATGTGTCGCGTTTGCCCTCGGTCATATGTTACAACGATAAACCACGGGTTGGGGCTTAGCCCCAGCCCCCTCCTTCCACGCCATATTACAACATATACACTTTAAATAAAATTAAATGTGATACATTAAATAAGTAACAATGTGGGCACATTGGTGTTGGGCCTCTCCATAAGACTTTGCCCCTATGATCAGGTCACAAGGTCGAACCCCATGAACTCCATAACATTTTTTTAAAACATAGTATTTAATGATGGGGTGCCATGTGGCACCACCCCATTTGCCTATTGCATGCCATGTGTCAATCGACAAGTGGTCCACCATCAGCTGCACGACCCATTATGTCTCTGCCACATGTCCTCTCCAGAAGTTGCCACGTCATCTCCTGCACAGTCAACACGCTGATGTCATGCTGACATCAACATTGACTTTTTGACCAGTTGACCTTTGACTTTTTACCTGTTTGGATTTTCTATCAGAATGCGATAACTTTCGCATACAGAGCCCATTTGAGGAAGTAAATATATGGTCGGAATCAAGAAGACGAAATGGACACAATGGCATTGTTTTCGTCAGATTCTGAGCACTTTCATTTTTGAGCCTTTTTGAGCCCTGTCAGGCTCCTGGATCCGATTCTGAATCACACCTCCCCACTAAAAGAACTTTTGGTCCCAAAAAGGTTACTTACCATTCAACAAGCTCGGGATAGGCCACCCGGCTTGTCCTCTGTCTCTGAACTCTGTCTTGTGCACCTGTCTCATCAAGATCAACTGTAACACAATCATGACAACTGACAGTATATTGTTATCCATTTGAACCCTGTTACATCTTACTGAAGCCACTATCATCCATCTAGACAACATTACTAATGATAGCATCAAAACGATGACTGCAAATGAGCTGATATACTTGTAATATTTGCACGACATGAGCTTATCTTGAAGCAACTTATGATTGATTTTCCATTCAACAATCATTTCTTGTTCTTGCTTAAGATCG
>JZKD02S1226902.1:379696-403472 GCA_000966675.3 Picea glauca | reverse complement strand
CTGGATAATAATAAAGGAAGGACCTGGCAATTTCTCTGGTGGACATAGCCCACATTGGGTGAACCACGTAAATCTGTGTCTCTCTTGTATTGTGTGTCTTTTGTGTTTTGTTTCTTCATTTGTTTTATTTTATTGCTCCGCGGTCCTGTTTTTCTAACAGAAAGGTCTTAAATTTTAAGGGTGCAACATTTGGACACAATTAAAAGATGAGGAAATGAAAACTTAAATCTAAGAGAAAATAAGGAAGGAAAAATGGAATAAACTAAAGATAAAATTGAGAAGATAATGATTTTGGATACAAAATGGGGAAATTAGATCTATAGAATCCCATACATATAAGGAGGAGGAATTTACCATGACCTTGTAGGTGAGGGTTGAAAGTACTAATCTGAAATATGTGTTAAGAAGACATCCTTAAATGGTTTTAGATGTGGAACTAGTCCCAGTTTTAAATAAAATGCAACAAGAGTCCATAGTTCAATATTAAAGGAACACAGGAGATTATGTGATACAATGTTACAAATGTCCCAAACCAAGTGGGAAGAATTAATCCCTACATTTAAGAGAGAAAAAACAAAAAGAGAACTAACATCACTCCACTAACTCAGTCTATGAAATTGGATATGCATAAGCATTGTTCTATCAAGCTATAGCACTAATTAGTAAAATGGTTCTACTTCATTACTAATATCCTATTGGTATCATAGTAATATCATAATGATTACCATAGTGTTATGCTTTCACACTTGTATTATCTAGCACACACTAATTAATCTAGGAGTCAAGCATGCAAACAAACCTCCTCACAAAGAAGCACTAGTTGGTGATGGAATCCAACATCACAGGATCGATGCACAAAGGGGTTGAGTTTCGGCGGGTGGGAAAGTTACATTGACAACTTTCTTAATGAACTAACTCCGTAGTGTAGGTTACCTCACCGAGTAGTGGGCAACCCTCCAAGGAGTCTGAGTGGCTCTAGCCAACTTCGATCCTAGGTACAACACCACCTTCCCTGTGTTGTCACCTTGGGTAGGAAATCTAAAATATTATGGACTCTATGGTACCACCTACTATACCAAAGTAGAGAGGGGACAATCGATAGTCGACACCAAGAACAAAAAATCAGGTTTGATTACTCTGTTGGCCCCAATGCGACCTCCTGCTTGAACCTTGTTTTAGAAGGGATTCCCAAAGTCAATGATATAGCAACTGGATTTCACTCCCTAACTCAAAGATTTGTGTTTTTTAGCATCTTTGGAAATTTATTCTCAGAATCCTATTCCAAATCTCTACACCTAAGCTAAGATGGGTTTGAAGAGCCCTAGAAAAGTTGCTAGATAAATTTTAATTAGTTCTTCATTTTAGGTTGTTGTTACTCAAAGGATTGGTCATGAAAATGATGGCATTTTGAATTGACTCTTTAAACTATGCAAGAGGAAAATGAAATGAAATAATTTCAACTTCGATGAAAACTAGCTATGGGAAGGAGCAAGAGGTTTCAAGCAAATAAATAATTTCTTGATTGATTACTATGTGTGCACTGCTAATGAAAAAAATTATGAGCTAATTATACAGATAAATGGAAGCAAAATGACCCAAATTTTAAAAATACCATGCAAATTTCATAGTTCAGTTAGTAAACCTATACAACATTGAATCAAATGTCATAATTTCTAACATAGAAATTAACTTTTACGATTACAGATACCACCATACACATCTAAAATACTCATAAGGATCACAGGGGCTTCACCTTGTTGACCAATATCTTATCACGTTCATTCATAAAGGGTTTTTTTTAATTATGAAAAATATATTCAATATATTGTAGGTATTGGGAACCTTGTTGAAGTTAACCCAACCTTGGAGAGAGACATAATATCACCTACATAACAATAATTGTGATGTGAACATGTTCTATAATCTCATCAATGAGGAAAGAATACCTATGGTCATGATGATAATCATGTTAATTACAATATGAAACCATAACATGTGTAACATGATACATTTGAATTCAGGTCATAATACCTCTATGAAATAAATGTTACTTATGGTTGAAATATGTGATGAATGGGTGTTGCCTTCATGACGGACCAAAACTATTATAATAAAAAAATCCCACTAGAAAAGTGCTTTGAACATGTTGATAGCTAACCATTGATAATCCTATGTTGATGGTTCAAAAATAATGAAAAATAGTCATATTACATTCTCATTGGTATTCAACTAGATATATCTATGGTCTTCATGACATAAAAATTCTCCATAATGTGGTAATGAGATGTGGTCGAGCATGGGAAAATCCATTAGGTTATAAATCAATATTGGAAATATCTACCAAATGTGAGCTCACCCAATAATGATTATGATTGGTACCAAGTGTGAACCCACATGGTGTGAATAAATGGGTTCATGGTGTGAATTAATGTCTTTTCATATTTCATTGTGAGAATTATTGTTAGGAGATGTGGTCACAGTTACAATGCTTTCTAACGGATTACCAAAGATATTTTTTGTTGGCATATTCTCTTCCAAGGTACATCCATTCATTGTATTTGTGATGGTTTTTATTTCCATATCACTATGATAAAGAAGTGTCTTTTCTTTCTTGTATCTGACTACAGTTACAATTGGTGAAGGCAGTGAATAAAAGAAATGAATGATTTCCATACTTGTTGAATGATTTCCTAAGCTCACTAATTCTACATCTAGAAAGTTTTAAACTTGAAAGGAATGAACTCGTAAACCTCTCTACTTGTATATAAAGGGAAATTGGTTTGTGAGGATGTGGACGAAATGATGTATGTCCAAGAAGAAATAACTTTGAATAACAATTTTTTATAGCTTCTTTGAAATGTTCCCAGACCATAGTCTTTGGTTCTTCCATGTATATTTCCTTCACATGGGATTGGGGTTGAAGAGGTCCCAATGCCCTATTAATTCATCCACATATTTCATGGAGGGTTATTTTATGTACTCTTTAATATAGGAAAGGTCAATAATTTGATTCTGTAATTCACAAGTGATACATCTTTCTCCTAATGGTAAAACTTCACTTACATAATTTGGCGATGGAAAATACATTATTTTAAAAATTCTAAAATCCATTTTAAGGAAAATATCAAAGATCACATATTTTTCAAAAACTAGTAAGTGCACATCAAAGTTAGCAGAATTAGAATTAGATTGAACTGGATGAGGCATTCATCCTTGAGTATTTTATTCAATATATATAAAATACACTATATTTATAATATTGTTTTCTAAGGATAGGCCTGGCACTATTTCATTGTGTCATAGGTGCTCGCTAGAATTTTGGTGTCAATGTGGTGGGTGCAGGGCTTGGTTGTGGTTGTGACACAACAAGCACTAGTGGAGGCACAAGAAGGGAAATAGTGCATACCTATGTTTTTCTCTAAAACTGGCGTAAGGGTATTACCAAGGTCCACGCCTAGGTACTAAGAGAAAACACGCAAGAGAACTAGGTGAAAATAGGGATGAAAATGAAGTGTGAGAGTTGATGCAGGTGTGCAGGTGTAGGCTCGATTTAGGGCCAAGCTGACTTGGTTTGGTGAACCCATGGATGTTGAGAGAAGTTTCGAAGGGGTTTTCAAAAGGGGTTTCTATGGAGTGTTATTTCCCAGGAGGGTTTATCCAGTTAAAGAGCTTTGCATTTGCTGAGAAGAATTGTGCATGTTCTTCCAATCCCTAGGGTTACAAATGTTCAAATTGGCCTCAAGATGGATGTTTAGATTGGTAGGAAAAAATCACTTCACACAAAAGAAAACATAGGATAAAGTATAATTCAAGTTTCTTCCCAATTTGAATTCGAGTGTGCAGAGGTACTCACCATCCTTTCCCTAGTCTCCCTTGGTCTCAGCGTCGCCTGATCAATTTCACAGATGTCCCTCTATGGTATCGTGTGCAAGTGCAACTATTTACCTCTCCTTGATATCAAAATTTCTTGATCTCAATGGTCTTGTGTGCATGTGAAACTATTTCCCTCCCCTCGATCTCGAAATTGCCTGATCTCGATAGTCGCGTGCATAGGTACATGTATCAAAGTGAATAGTATAATGTGAATTGGATTGCTTTCTCAATTTGGTTTTGTTGTGTATAGTTATAATATAACATATATGTGATATATGTTATAACATATATCGCATATATGTTATAACATATATCACATATATGTTATAACATACATGTGATATATGTTATAACATTATGTTATATATGTTATACATAAGAGGTAGTGGTTTAAAGGTTAGAGTGTTTAATAATTTTAATGATTCGAGGTTATAATTTTTACAAGGGTTAGGGGTTAGGTATTAGGTATTATAAGGGTTTAATGTTATAGGGGTCAACGGTTACAAACATTAGGGATTAGTCATTAAATTCAAGTATCATTATAAGTGTTAGGAGTTATACAATTATAAGGGTTTGAGAGTTAGAATCTAGAGTTTATGAGGGTTACAAGATATACATGTTAGGAGTTGGGTAGGAGTTAGGCATTAGGAATTATACCTATTATAGGTTAGGGATTATAAGAGTTATCAGGGATATTTATTAGGGGTTGGAGTTTATCTTAGTTTTGTGGGTTGTAGAAATTAGATGTTAAGTGTTATATGGGTCATAGGTTAAATATTTAGGGTTATAGAGGTTGGAGATGTTAGGGATAATAGCGATAAAGGTATATAAGTTTTGTAGGTGTTAGTATTTGTACAATTATAGGGGTTTGAGGTTATAAGATTTAATTAGTGATTATAATAGTTAGTGGTGATATGAGGCATATGGGATAAAAAATATAGTGCTTTTGATTAAATTAGAGGTCATAAGGGATAATGGTTTCATGTGATAAATGTTATACGAATCAAGGGTTATGAAGATATAGAAATTAGATTTTAATGATTAGAAGTTCTAGAGGTTATATGGGTTAGGATTTATATAGAATAGTGGTTATAAGTGTTAAGGGGCATGAGTCTATATAGATCTTAAGAATTCTAAGAGTTGGTGGTTTTAAGGTTGAATATCTTAAGAATTTTGTTTTGTTTGTTTTATTAAATTTATATATATATATATATATATATATATAGGTATTTTCTCTCTGTGGAAATTTTGTGTCTCACATTATAGGTGAATCCTATGTAAGCCCACATGAGGAATCATAACGAAAATGAGGTAGGGTGGCCAAACGAAAAACAAGGAGAGTTGGAAAGAGGGGTGACCACATGAGGAATCGTAACGAAAACAAGGCAGGGTGCCCAAAGTACAGGGAAGGAGAGTTGGAAAGAGGGGCATGCACAAAAAAAGGAATAGAAACAAAGATGGAGGAGAGAGCCCAAACACAAGGTAAGGTGAGTTGGAAAGAGGGGCAGCCACCCAAATTAAAGGAACGAAAATAGCCACACAAGAATGAACTAGGAAAGAAGACGAGCCAGATGTTGGATAAGGAGAAATTTTTTCTTCAACTTAAACTTTTCAAGATGGCCTGGGAAAGGCTGGGTGCCCAAACGAAACACAAGGTGAGTTTTCAAGAGGGGTTCCCACATGAGGAATCGTAACAAAAACAAGGCATGGTGCCCAAAGGAAAGGCAAGGTGAGTTGGAAAGAGGGGCACCCACAAGAGAAATCGTAACAAAAAGCAGGCAGAGAACCCAAATGCAATGCAAGGTGAGTTGAAAATAGGTGCTCCCACCCACATGAAAGGCATGAAAGTTTCCACACAAGGGAGCACTAGGAAAGAAGATGAGCCAAATGTCGGATACAGAGCAATTTTGACTTTGACTTAACTTTTTCAAGACAGACTGGGAAAGGTTGGGCACCCAAACACAACGCAAGGTGAGTTTTCAAGAGGGGCACCCACATGAGGAATCATAATGAAAACAAGTCAGGGTGCCCAAAGGAAAGGAAAGGTGAGTTGGAAAGAGGGGTTCCCACAAGAGGAAATGTATTAAAAATGAGGCAGAGTGCCCAAACACAATGGAAGGCGAGTTGGAAAGAGGTGTGCCCACCCACATGAAAGGAATGAAAAGGGAAGGGAGCACTAGGAAAGAAGACGAGTCATATGGCAGATAAGGAGAAATTTTGGCTTCGACTTAACTTTTTCAAGACGGTTTGGGAAAGGCTAGGTGCCCAAACGCAACACAAGGTGAGTTTGCAAGAGGCACACCCACATGAGGAATCATAATGAAAACAAGGCAGGGTGTCCAAAGGCAAGGCAAGGCGAGTTGGCAATAGGGACACCCACAAGAGGAATCGCAACAAAAAGGAGGCAGAGCACCCAAATGCAATGCAAGGCGAGTTGGAAAGAGGTGCACCTACCCACATGAAAGGCATGAAAACGGCCACACAAGGGAGCACTAGGAAAGAATATGAGCCAAATTACAAATAAGGAGAAATTTTGGCTTTGAATTAACTTTTTCAAGACGACCTGGGCAAGGCTGGGCACCCAAACACAATGCAAGGTGAGTTTGCAAGAGGGGTTCCCACATGAGGAATCATAACAAAAAAAAGGCAAGGTGCCCAAAGGCAAGGTAAGGCGAGTTGGCAAGGGGGGTTCCCACAAGAGGAAATTAAAAAAAAACAATGCAGAGTGCCCAAACGCAACACAAGGCGAGTTGGCAAGAGGTGCGCACACCCACATGAAAGGCACAAAAAGGGCCACACAAGGGAGAACTAGGAAAGAAGACTAGATTGATGTCGGATAAAGAGAAATTTTGGATTCGACATAACTTTTTCAAGACAGCCTGTGCAAGGCTGGGCACCCAAATGCAATGTAAGGTGAGTTTTCAAGAGGGGAGCCCACATGACCAATCATAATGAAAACAAGGCAGGGTACCCAAAGACAAGGCAAGGTGAGTTGGAAAGAGTGGCACCCACAAGAGGAATCGTAACAAAAAGGAGGAAAAGCACCCAAATGAAACACAAGGTGAGTTGGAAAGAGGTGTTCCCACCCACTTGAAAGGCATGAAAACGACCACACAAGGGATCACTAGGAAAGAAGACGAGCCAAATGTCAGATAAGGAGAAAGATTGGCTTCGAATTAAATTTTTCAAAATGACCTGGGCAAGGCTGGGTGCCCAAACACAATGAAAGGTGAGTTTGCAAGAGGGGCACCCACATGAGGAATCATAACAAAAACAATGTAGGGTGATGTAGGAGCATCGGAAGCAAAACAAGCGCAAAAGAAGAAGATAGCTGGATATGTACCAGCGCATATTTTGAGAATGTTTTGAATTTGAAAGGATAACACATTAATGTAATATCTTGAAAGGATGCATTCTCATTTATGTTTTGAGTTGTAATACATATATTGAGCGGTTTCTCTCATCTGTTTGTTGGAGGCATTTATTGTAATGAATGTAAAGTAGTTGTAGACTTTAATTCGATTAGATAGCTAGAGTTGTAGTACAGAAAACTCTAGAAATCTCCCTCGTATGTATTGTATTGTATGATTATTCTCATTGGAGAGAAGACCTAGAGCTATATAGTCGAAGAGAAGAACATAGATTGTAGAATTGGTATGAGCAGATAGTTGTTGCTATTGAACCCATGTACATATGCACTTGGATTAATATATGGAATATTTGATCCAACTTCATGGTGTTTTTATGAATTATGTTTACATCTATTGAATGATATGTTTACAGTTAATTTCAGTCTCTGTTATGCATTTGTTTCAATGTTGTTTGTGTGTATGCATGATTTCATGTTGAATGTATGAAGGTCGTGAGAGGAAGGATATGATTTTCAATTGTTTCTCATCCTAAAAATTCTTGCAAGGAGTGCAGTGAAGGTCTGCAAGGAGTGCGGTGACAAGATTTTGAGTTTCACCTCAGAAAAGATCAGGAGAGATACCATTGTTCTCATACCAACAGAAGTGTGAGTATAGAACAGAGCCATGCAAGGAGTGCATAGGATGGTTGAAGCCTTGGAATTTTCCAACCCAAGCGAGTGGTGGAAGGATTTTTTTCATCAATGATCAATGATTATCATAAAATCCGCAAAGAGTGCATGCAAAAATCCCTTGGAATCCTTATGTTTGCAGCCAGAACCAAGCTCAAGAGGGGTAGAGACTTCGAAGATTTTGAAGGAAGATGATATTGAAGTTAGCTCATAAAGAATCAATATTAGGAGAAAGGACACCAAGTTATTTGGCCTGGAGTTATCAAGAAATTGAACGGACGGTGGAATTTCTCAGAGGAATAAATACCAAAATCCCGTTGGTCGTTGGATCTAGTATATTAGTGGAGGGGATAAGGCTGATAACCTTTAAGCGCTCACAATCTCAAGAGGGAGAATAGACATCAGATATCAATCAACAAGAGTCATTGATCTCGTGCTTGAATTTCGTCATTTCGGAATTTGGGATCTGGAGAAAGTTGTGACGAGAAGGCAAGAATCGCGAAATCTCGATTCACGAAATCCTGTCAGGATCTGGACCATCATATCATGGAAGGATATGGACCATCGATCTATAGAAAATAAGACACGAGTTTAGACTTTGGGGAAAAAGAGGAGTGTTGTATCGTGAACTATCGAGTCGTGAATCTCTGACGCACTCAAAGGTTAGGACCCAGGTTGTGGTAGAGAGTTGCATCAGAAGGATTTAAGGGAGGAGCTAGAAGTCCATTAGCCATTTCAGGGTTTTGGGATCTGAAGGAGTTAGGGAACTCAACAACAGGAATCAGGAAACCCGACATGCCCTTTTCAGGAAAAAATTGTGGTCACATCGGTTGGTCACTTGTGTAAGAGTTTGTGCCTAGTGTTTGTTCGCATAGGTGTAACTCCTAAGAAGGACCTATGGTTACAAGTGTGAATATTCTAGCTGGGAATCAAAGAGCCATTTAGGCTCAAGGGATTTTAAGAACAATACTTAGACCGGGAGGTCAAGCAGAACCTGTTGAGGTAGGGATTTTGCATCAGGTGGTATTAGAGAACAGATTTTGAATTTTTGTAGTAAAGAGCAGATTACAACAATGCCGCCAAGAAGACGTCAAGAAAGATCGATGCCCGATCCAGCTGTGGAAAGGGAAATGAGAGAAATTTGTGCTCAATTATATTCTATGGAGACAACACAGAGATGAACAACTGATACTGGAGATGTCAGTGAAGCCGAAAGATAAAATGAAGCTGGAGCCAAAGAAGAAGTTGCAAAAGAACGTCTATTTAGAGATGTTGCAAGAATAGGGGTGAGAGAAAAAATGGACATCCCGATGTATGAAGAAAACTTAGACGTTGAGGATCTGCTAGATTGGTTTAGAGATCTGGATAAGTACCTCAATTATGAATATATCGAAGAAGATAATAAATTAAAACATGTTGCCACTAGATTGAAAGGGCATGAAACACTGTGTTGGGATGAACTGGAGGTTGATAGGCATTGCAAAGGCAAGCAAAGAATCAAAATATGGATAGGATGGTCACCAAGATGAAAGCAAAGTTTATACCTAGAGATTACCAAATCAATATGTTTCAAAGAATGAAAAATTTTAGACAGAAGGGGATGACGGTGAGGGAATACACTGAAGAGTTTTACCGACTAAACATTAGATCTGGTCATCATGAGAGTGATAATGAAAAGGTTTCCAGATACATGAATGGTCTGAGATATGACATTCAAGATGAGATGAGCATGGTGACAATCGGAAATGTGGAAGATGCTTATCAGGTTTCTCTGAAGGAAGAAGAAAAATTGGCCCAAAAGCAAGGTCAAAGGGGCAGAGGTAGAAGTCAGAGCAGAGACAAAGAAATTGCTCAGGACATAATACAGAAGCCCAAGGATGAAGAAATAATCCTCATAATAACCTAGAAAGAGGAGGAAGCTCACAAGGAAGACAGTATGCCAATAAGAACACTTTTCCATGAGCAATAGGAAGAGGCAAAGGTAGAGGAGGCGAAATAAAGTGTTTTGTCTGTGGAAAGATTAGACACAAATGTTTTGAATGTCTTGATATAAAAAGAGAGGGAGGAGGCGAAGCTCACATTTTAGAAGCGCAAAGGTGAAATGTTGATGTAGAAGATGTGGAAGGTGGAATATCCTTAATGATGAGGAAAATTCTCTTGAAACTAGAGAAGGAGGCGGAGAATCCATTCCAGAGAAACAGTTTGTTTAGAACTTCTTGTAAGACCAAGGATAGGGTATGCAAGGTAATAGTGGACATTGGAAGCACAGATAATCTAGTATCCACAGAAATGGTGGAGAGGATAGAATTGGAGATAGTCGCACATACAAGCCCATACAAAGTCCCATGGTTGCAAAAGGGACATGAGGTAACAGTCACTAAACCATGTTTAGTTGAATTTAAGATAGGGGGTTACAAGGATGAGATCTTATGTGATTTTATTCCCATGGATGTCTGTCATCTTTTGTTGGGGAGATCGTGGCAATATGACAGAAATGTTGTTCATGATGGGAGAAAGAACACATACACCTTAGAGAAGAATGGTAGGACACATATGTTGCTGCCAATCGAAGACAAGAAGGTGAAAGAAGAAACAAGCAACATTATACTTCTCATGAGTGGGAACAAACTTCTGGATGAATTCAAGAAAGAAGAAGACATGCAGTTTGCTATGGTGAGGAAACCTAGAGTCATTTTGAACAATACTTCAAAGACGATCTTACTAAAGGAAATTTAGAAAATGTTGGAGGAATTTACTGATATAGTGGTGGACGATTTACCTTGTTTGTTGTCGCCCATCATGAGTATAATACATCACATAGATCTTATAGTAGGAGCGAGTTTTCCAAACAAAGAAGCGTATAGACTGATGTTGCAGGAGCATGAAGAAGTCAAGAATCAAGTCCAATATTTGATGGACAAGGGGTTAATTAGAGAAAGCTTGAGTCCATGCATTGTACCAACAGTGTTAAATCCAAAGAAGCATGGTGGATGGAGAATGTGTACAGACTCAAGGGATATAAACAAAATCACCATCAGATACAGATTTCCTTTACAGAGGATGGATGACTTGATGGGTTGCTTGAGTGGGGCAAAGTGTTTTTCAAAGGTTGATTTGAAAAGAGGATATCATCAGATCAGAATGAGGGAAGGTGATGAATGGAAGACAACATTCAAGACGAATGAAGGGTTATATGAATGGCTTGTCATGTTGTTTGGTTTGACGAATGCACCAAGTACTTTTATGAGATTTATGAACGAAGTCTTGAAAGATTTCATTGGAAAGTTTGTAATTGTGTATCTTGATTATATATTGATCTTCAGTGAGACTGAAGAAGAACATATGAAACACCTAACTCTAGTGATGAGGAGGTTGTAGCGAGAGAAGTTGTTGATAAATCTGAAGAAGTCATATTTCATGAAGAAATAACTCATTTATTTGGGGTTTGTGATCTCTTCGAATGAGTTGAAGATGGATCCTGAGAAGGTAAAAGAAATCAAATAATGGTCGTCACCGAGGAATATATTTGATGTCAGGAGCCTCCATGGACTAGCCAGTTTTTACAGGAAGTTCATAAGAAATTTTAGTGGAATTTCTGCACCAATGATGGACACAGTCAAGAAAAGACAAAAATCTTTTCATTGGACGGAGGAAGCAGAGAGAAGTTTTAAGTTGTTGAAGAAAAATATAATTGGACAACCAATTCTGGTTTTTCCAGATTTTAGTAAGACATTTCAAGTAAGATGTGACACGAGTGGATTTGCGATTGGAGCATTCTTAAGTCAAGACAATAGGCCAGTTGCATGCTTCAGTGAGAAGTTGAATGATTTCAACATGAAATATGCCATGTATGATAAAGAGTTTTATGAAATCATACAGGCACTGAAGAAATGGAGGCACTACTTGGTTCCAAAAGAGTTTGTCTTGTATAGCGATAACCATGCTTTACAATTTGTAACCAGATAGGAGAAATTGAACCAGAAACATGTGAAATGGGTTGAATTTATGCAGAACTTTACTTTTGTTATACAATGAATTTTTGGAAGTGCTAACAAGGTTATTGATGCGTTGAGCAGGAAATGTTTGATTCTGCAGGAGTTTTGTGTGAAGGCCTTAGGTTTTGATAGACTGAAGAACATGCACAAAGATGATTCAGATTTCAGGGATGCTTATGAAGCATGTGAGAATCCTGTTTTAAGAGACAGAAGCCAATGGATTGAATAAATGGTTCAGGATGGATTATTATTCAAATGAAATCAGTTGTGTATCCCGAAGAGTTCTGTGAGAGAGAATATTCTAAAGGAAAAACATAGTGGGGGATTGGCTGGACATTTCTGCCATGAAAAAACATTTGCATAGCTGAACAATTTATATTATTGATCAGGGATGAAGATGGATGTCAAGAAATTTGTCAACAGATGTAGAATTTTCCAGGACGCAAAGGGGAAAAGACAAAATACAGGATTATATCAACCATTTCCAGTACCAAAGAGGTCGTGCGACACGGTAAGCATGGATTTTGTGTTATGGCTACCAAGGACACAGAGAGGTTGTGATTCCATATTTGTGGTAGTCGATAGCTTCTGAAAAATGGCACATTTCATTCCATGTCAGAAAATCAGTGATGCAACACACATTGCAAACCTGTTTTTTAGAGAAGTTGTTTGACTTCATGGTTTACCCAAGAGTATTGTTTCAGACAGGGATACCAAATTTGTTGGTCATTTTTGGAGGACACTATGGAAGAATATGGGGACAAATTTATCTTTTAGCTCAACATATCAACCTCAGACGGATGGACAAACTGAGGTAGTGAATTGAAGTTTAGGGGATTTGTTGAGGAGTTTAGTAGTTGAACATCATATTCAGTGGGATCAGATTCTGCCACAGGTAGAATTTGCATATAACGATTCACCTAACAAAATCATAGGACAGAGCCCATTCCAGATAATGTATGGAATGCAGCCAAGAGGAGTATCTGAGTTGAGGGACTTAGAGCAGAGTGAATTTAGAAGTGCTAGAATAGAAGAATTTGTAGCAAAGATGCAAGAGATCCATAGTAATATCAAAGAGCAGTTACAGAATTCCAACCAGGAATATAAGCGCAGAGAATATTAGCATAGAAGAGAGCTTCGGTTTGAAGTGGGAGAATTAGTCTTAGTGCACCTAAGAAAAGAATGTTTCCCAAGGGGAGCATATAATAAGCTAAAGATGAAGAAGATAGGATCGTGTAAAATCATAAGAAAATTTGAGGCAAATGATTATGAAATAGAATTGCCAGATGGGGTAATAATATCGCCCATATTCAACATAGAAGATATGTATCCTTACATAGCAGATGAGACAAAGGGATCAAAGGATTAGAAGGAAGTTCAATGGGTCAGACAGATGCCTGTAGCTAAAAATCCGCAAATGGAAAAGATCATTGATCAGAGAGTTAGCAAAAAGACCTGGAGAAAGGAATATTTTGAGTATTTGTTCAAATGGAAAGGACACCCAATTGAGGATGCCAGTTGGGAAAGTGAAGCAAATATCCATAACATGGACAGACCGTGCAGGAGCTCATGAACATGAGTTCATGATTTTTTTTGGCCAAGGGAGTATGATGTAGGAGCATCATAAGAAAAGAAAGCGCAAAAGCGGAAGACAACTGGATATGGACCAGTGCATATTTTGAGAATGTTTTGAATTTGAAAGGATAAAACATTAATGTAATATATTGAAAGGATGCATTCGCATTTATGTTTTGAGTTGTAATATAGATCTTGAGCGGTTGCTCTCATCTGTTTGTTCGAGTCATTTATTGTAATGAATGTAAAGAAGTTGTACACTTTAATTCGATTAGATAACTAGAGTTGTAGGAGGGAAAACTCTAGAAATCTCCCTCGTATGTATTGTATTGTATGATTATTCTAATTGGAGAGAAAGCCTAGAGTTGTAGAGCCGAAGAGAAGAACATAGATTGTAGAATTGGTATGAGAATATAGTTGTTGCTATTGAACCCATGTACAGATTCACTTGGATTAATATAAGGAACATTTGATCCAACATCATGGTGTTTTTATGAATTCTGTTTACATCTATTGAATGATATGTTTACAGTTAATTTCAGTCTCTGTTATGCATTTGTTTCAATGTTTTGTGTGTGTATGCATGATTTCATGTTAAATGTATGAAGTCTATGAGAGGAAGGATATGAGTTTCAATGTTTCTCCTCCTAAGAATTCCTGCAAGGAGTGCAACGAAGGTCCGCAAGGAGTGCGTTGACAAGATTTTGAGTTTCACCTCAGAAAAGATCACGAGAGATACCATTGCTCTCATACTAGCAAAAGTGCGAGTATAGTACAAAGCCATGCAAGGAGTGCACAGGCTGGTTGAAGCCTTGGACTTTTCCAACCCAAGCGAGTGGTGGAACAATTTATGTTGCAAGGAGTGCATAGAAGAGGAATACATCAGATAATCAATGATTGTCGTAAAATCTGCAAAGAGTGCATGCAAAAATCCCTTGGAATCCTTCAGTTTGCAGCCAGAACCAATCTCAAGAGGGATAAAGACTTTCAAGAGTTCGAAGGAAGACGAGACTGAAGTCGGCTCGTAGAGAATCAAGATCAAGAGAAAGGATGCCAAGTTATTTTGCCAGGAGTTATCAAGAAATTGAACGGATGGTGGAATTTCACAAAGGAAGAAATATCAAAATCTCGTCGGTCGTTGGATCTAGTAGATTAGTGAAGGGGATAAGGATGATAACCTTTCAACGCTCACAAGATCAGGAGGGAGAATAGCCATCAGATCTGGATCAACAAGAGTCGTTGATCTCGTTCTTGAATTTCATCATTTCGAAATTCGGGATGTGGAGAAAGTTGTGACGAGAAGGAAGGAATCGTGAAATCATGATTCATGAAATCCCATCATGATCTGGACCATTGATCTACAACAAAGAAGTCGTGAGTTTGGACTTCGAGGAAAAAGAGGAGTGTTGTATCGTGAACTCCTGAGTCGTGAATCTCCAACACACTCAAAGGTTGGGCCCCAGGTTGTGGTAGAGAGTCACATCAGAAGGAATTAAGGGAGGAGCTAGAGGTCTGTTAGCCATTTAGGGGTTTCAGAATATGAAGGAGTCGAGGAACTCAACAAAAGGAATCGCAAAGTCACGAAACTCAATGTGCCCTTTTCAGGAAAAAGTTGTGGTCACATCGGTTGGTCACTTGGGTAAGAGTTCGTGCCTAGTTCTTGTTCGCACACGTGTAACTCCTAAGAAGGACCTGTGGTTACAAGTGTGAATATTCCAGTTGGGAATCGAAGAGCCATTTTGTCTCAAGGGATATTAAGAATGATCCTTAGACTTGGAGGTCAAGTAGAACCTGCTGAGGTAGGGGTGTTGTGTCACAAGGTGCCCAAAGGCAAGGCAAGGAGAGTTGGAAAGAGGAGTTCCCACAAGAGGAAATGTAACAAAAACATGGTAGAGGGCCCAAATGAAATGCAATTCAAGTTGGAAAGAGGTGCACCCACCCACATGAGGAATTGTAATGAAAGAAAGTTCACTAAGTCTCCAAGAAAGGTGGGTTTCCTCAATAATAAGCATAAACATAAGTGCAAGAAACATCCATAAGTGGGAATCTTCCTTCATGATCTAGGACATAAAACCATGAAACCTCCTGATCCCAATGCGAGATGTCCCATCAACAAGAAATAAAAGGTATGAAATGTAACATCCAAAGGTGGACACCTCCAATAAGAGAAAGTGTGAGACCTTCAAGAGAAACATCCCATCAAACAAAGCATGGAAAAGTGCAGAATGGCCTCAAATGGTGGATGTCTTCCTCAAAACAAGTTCCAAGCAAGTGGATCCATGAAATAAGGCATCAAATTATATATGAAGAACACATGTGAAATTCCTTCAATGATAAACTAAATCCATAAAGAAAGAGGTGGCCCCTCATCAATCAATAAATAAGACCATCCCTTAACATGTAAATGAATGTGTATGAATCCTCAACATGAGCAAGGGAATTCACCTCATGAACATCACACCATGTTAGACCATATCAACCTAAATGAATGTGAAATCAAGTGATATCAAGGGGATAATTCCAAGCAAACAAAT
Source organism: Picea glauca (assembly GCA_000966675.3). Lineage (NCBI taxonomy): Eukaryota > Viridiplantae > Streptophyta > Pinopsida > Pinales > Pinaceae > Picea > Picea glauca. The sequence goes on along the minus strand of JZKD02S1226902.1, from coordinate 387,456 downwards.
ATGCCAATACAATATTAGCTTAGCCAAAAAATGATAGGGTGTTCCATCAAGGGAGTCATTCATCAACATGTATAATTAACCATCCAATAATGATCATATAAGGGAGTCAACAACCAAGTCTACTAGTATTAAATGAAAGCAATTACCAAGACAACTAGAGCATCAACATCATCTATCCATCCATGACTACATCACTAATAGTCTCATCAAATGCAATCACAACCCCTAGGCCATCCAAAGATCAACTTATAAACTTACCTTTGTGATGAAAATCACAAGAGTAGTGAAACATTACTAGTGCAAAATGAGGGGTAACACTAGAAACACAAACTGGATAATTTTGAACATAATCATAATTTCATTCCTCTTGCCAATGCCAATTTCTAGTAGGTTTGATTCCTAACTTGCAACCCCAATGGATGAACCATCAATAAATTGACTTCATTAACTCAAGTGGCTCCATTTTTAATTCTCTTAGTTAAATTGGATTTAACCACTTTGTTTGATTATTGAATTACCAAGTTGAGTTAATTTCGCAAAAGCTTCAATTCACCCACCACAAATGTCATCCACCAACCCCGCATAGTGAGCAATGAATGGGGCCAACATTGAAATTTCTTCAATATGTGCCTATATGCATCAAAATTTGACATGGTTATAATAGACACATGCCTTGACAGTATGGGAGGGTTTCAAGACTCAAGGATGTATGATGTCCCCAAATAATATTTGAGATCGTCCACATTTGCATCAACATTCATCATGCACCTCTCATTGTCATCATTTGTCATTCCCTTCTATAGAATCGTTGTCGGAACTATCTTGAAATTTGACATGGAACTTCCAATACACCTGTTAGCTCCCAAAATGAATCAGTCACTATGGTTTCATTTTGTGGTTGATAGCATGGCTATTGGTAGTTTTCTCCAATTTGTTTTAAGTTTTTCTAGTAGCAAAACTTAGGTTTTAATTTATGTCTTAGAAATAAGACGATCCATAAAGGTCTTTCCTTTAAAAATTTCATGAAAAACTTTCAACAGCTAACGCATGTTTTAAATATGATGATTAGCTGGTGAAAGCGGTGATTTTCAACAGCTAAGGAGCATTTCCCACGGGTCGTTAGCTGGTGAAAGCGGCGATTTTCAACAACTAAGGAACATTTCCCACGGGCCGTTAGCTGGTGAAAGTGGAGATCACGTGTGTTTTCCCCACGTTTTCAAAAATCAAAAGATGACATGCTCAACACACATCATGTAATCATTATAATGCACTGGTGAAAGTGGATAATGATGAATATTCGGGTTTCCACGTCTAAATTGGATTGCAAAGCGGATCTTGTTCATAAATGCATGCTTCACGATAATGGCGTTGGAAATGGCGAATTCAAATCCATCATCACAGGTGAAGGAGCGGTACTAATTGGCTGGTGACATCAAATCGATGCATCATTTCCCCAACACGCATCATCCACAAGCATATGATAAGTTTTCAATTTTGAAAGACAACGTCGAGTGTTTTCACCAGCGCAAAACCTCGGCTCAAACATCAGATTGCAGTGTTTTTTGTGCAAAATCGTCTCGGGTTCGAATTGCAGATGGCAAGGAGACGCAGTGGTTCTTTATTAAGAAAATAATTGGACAGTCTGTCCTTTCTACAGGCACATCCATAGGTGCAAAAACACTTCTCATACGCAGGTTGCATGGGATATGTCGAGAAGCTACAGAACGACTGTCACCAATCAACAGCTGAAGCATTTGCTAAAACATACGATGGAAATAAATCCTGTGTTGGGTCTTTCGAAATCATCGTGGATGAAGCTGCCATTGTTGCAGCGACCAGTTTACCTAGATTAGGCCAGAGTTGGTTCAAAACGAAAACAACCAAGAACCTAAATTTCAGAGCATATCTAAAGGAAGAATTCATAAATAATGCATGGAAGAAGAGCATGCCAATTTCCCATTTAGAGGATGAGTGGCAGGATTTGTTTAATGGCATCCAACTCTACATAACTTCAGAAGGAAGGTACGACAAACTGATGTTATACCATTTCAAGCTCTTAGACCATTTTACAGGGAAAAATCTCCTAAATTTACCTTTCTTCTTGCACAAGAGATTAACTAAAGTCTGTAAAAAGATTAGAGCTGAACCTCTAAGTATAAAGAACACTCTTTGCCACTTTGGCCTTATTAAATTGATAATCCTGGAGGAGCTAAGACAAAAAGGAAGGACTTGGCAACATTTTCTTTTTTGGGAGGGCTTTGAAACTCAAACTCAGCCCATGAATGAACAGAAGAGAGATGGAAAAAGGTAATTGACTCCTCAAAGTAGCTCGAGGAAGAGGAGAACTCTTCCAGGACCACCAGAAGATAGGATCTCTGGTGTAAGGTCTCACAGGTCAAAGAAAAAATTGGATTTTGAAACTACTACAGAGCAACCTACAGAAAAGAAAACAAACATCTTAAATCTGCCATACACAGACTCAGAGCCAAAGCAAGAAGATGAAAGCCCTGCCATTAAAATCCATAAACACTCCATTGAATTTGCACAGGATTGTGAGACCTTTACTCACACTGATGAAGGTGAAACATCAAAGAGCACAAAGTCGAAGAAAACACAGAAAATCAAGCAACTTAAAGAAGTGATATCTCAGCAGGAGGTTTTAGAAAGAGTAATTAAGGAAAGATACAAAACTTTGTCTGATAATTTCGCAGAAACAAATGCTGCATTTGAAAAGATGGCTCATGAAAGTGTCAAGGAAAAGAAGAGGAAAAAGAAAATAACCAAAGACTATAACAGTCTATGGTGGTTAGCAAAACGCCTTAAGAGGAATATTAGGAAATTGAAGCAAAAGAAAAAGTCACACCCAGATCTGCAAGTGCTAGCTCAGGTTGTTGTGAATATGCAAGGGGATAAAGTAGAGAGACACTGAGTTTTTGATAGAACCACAGTTTTGGAGGTGAAATTTCATTTTGGGCCAAGGAAGAGATTTCACCAGCGCAAAGGGCAAATTTACAACCAGTTAGCTGGTGAAAGGCAGTGCTTTCACCAGCTAATCGGCAAATCATAAGGCGAGTTAGCTAGTGAAAGCACAAAAATAATTTTTGAAAGCTAAGGATGGAGCAGGGCGATTTTCATAGGATTTAAAGAGGTTCCAGAACATTAAAGGATCAACAACTTGGTCAAAAAATACTCAGCATCAGAGATTCATGGGAGTTTTGAAAACCACATGTTAAATTGATCTCCTAAAGTGTCAACTATGAGTAACTGAAGAAATCCAGCTGCCAAGACAGGTGCCTTTGCAATGTTTCATGACACAACAGATTCCAGAAGCTGAAGAAGCACAGATGTCAAATTTTGAGATGAAAGACAATTCGAATGCTAGTCTAGACACTAGTCTTTGTTATTGATTTGCTTAGTTAATTTGATTTGCTATTTTTAGATACAGATCCAAGTTTTCAGGATCTTAAAAACTGATTGTAAAAGGCTATAAATGCCTATCTTTTCTAAGAGACAAGGGTACAAACTAGGAATATATTTTGTGCTACTGTATAGACTCTTATTTACATAATAAAATTATAGTCTCCTTTCGCTTTCAATATCAGAAATATCCATGTTTCCCTTTCTGTACTTTATTTTAGTTTATCTTAGCTTATGAAGACTGTTATCTCTTTATTGAGCTCATAGACTTGAAGTGAAGGATTTCTTTCTATCTTGCATTAAGCCCTACATCTAGTTGTATTTGGAAATCAAGATTAGTGTTCTTCATCCTCTCCTTTCAAATTACTTGATCTGATTATTGTTTCCTGAAAGAATTGTTTCTTTAGATGTATGATGAGTTGTCTATTACATTGATCATTAAAGACCCCATTGTTCCAAGAATACCTACACATTATTTTTAAGTTACCAAGAATCCTTAGCCTACAACCCTAAGGAGTTTCTTGGAGTGATAAAAACACCCATCACAAATTTCTTCCACTGAACCCGCACAGTGAGCAGTGAATGGGGACAACTTTGAAATCTTTTCAATCTGTTCCCATATGTTGTGGACTTTGACATGGTTAGACTAGATAGTTTCCTTGATGGTATGGAAGGGTTTCAAGACTTAAGGATGTTCGATGTCCATGCATAATATTTGAGATGTCCATGTTTGCATCAACATTCAATATAATGGATGTCTCATTGTCATCATTCATTATTTACATCTATATAATCTTTGTCAGAAATCTCTTGAAATGTCATGGCACTTACAATACACCCATCACCAATGTCATCTTACATCGATTTCACACAGTGAGCACTGAATAGGGCCAACGTTGAAATTTCTTCAAACTGTGCATGTATGCATTGAAATTTGACATGGTTAGACTAGAAACATGCCTTGAAGGTATGGGAGGGTTTCAAGACTCAAGGATGTTTGATGTCCCCACATAATCTTTGAGATCATCCATGCTTGCATCAACATTCATAATGGATGTCTAATTGTCATCATTCGTTGTTTCCATATGTATAATCTTTGTTGGAACTCTCTTGAAATGGCATGGAACTTCCAATTCACCCACCACAAATGTCATGCATCAACCCCACATAGTGAGTTGTGAATGGGGCCAACATTGAAATTTCTTCAATATGTTCATGTATGCATCAAAATTTGACATGGTTAGACTAGACACATTCCTTGATAGTATGGGAGGGTTTCAAGACTCAAGGATGTATAATGTCCCCACATAATATTTGAGATCATCCACATTTGCATAAACATTCATCATGCATGTCTCATTGCCAATGTTTCTCATTACCTTCTATAGAATTGTTGTCAAAACTATCTTGAAATTTGACATGGAACTTCCAATACACCCATCACAAATTTCTTCCACTAACCCCACACAGTGAGCAGTGAATGGGGCCAACGTTGAAATGTTTTCAATCTGTTCCCGTATGCATTGAAATTTGACAAGGTTAGACTAGATAGTTTCCTTGAAGGTATGGGAGGGTTTCGATACTTAAGGATGTTTGATGTCCCCGCATAATATTTGATATCATCCATGTTTGCATCAACGTTCAATATAATGAATGTTTCATTGTCATCATTCATCATTTCCATTTATAGGATCTTTTTCGGAACTCTCTTGAAATGTCATGGCACTTACAAGATACCCATCACAAATTTCATCGTGCATCGACCTTGCACAGTGAGCAGGGAATGGGGACAACATTGAAATTTCTTCAGACTGTGCATGTATGCATCAAAATTTGACATGGTTATACTAGACACATGTCTTGATGGTATGGGAGGGTTTCAAGACTCAAGGATGTCTGATGTCCCCACGTACTCTTTGAGATCATTCATGTTTGCAACAAAATTCATAATGGGTGTCTGATTGTCATCATTCGCTGTTTCCATCTATATAATCTTTGTTGGAACTCTCTTGAAATGTCATGGAACTTCCAATTCACCCACCACAAATGTCATGCAATGACCCCACATAGTGAGCAACGAATGGGGCCAACGTTGAAATTTATTCAATATGTTCCTGTATGCGTCAAAATTTGACATGGTTAGAATAGACACATGCCTTGATAGTATGGGAGGGTTTCAAGACTCAAGGATGTATGATGTCCCCACATAATATTTGAGATCATCCACATTTTCATCACCGTTCATCATGCATGTTTCATTTCCAATGTTTTTCATTCCCTTCTCTAGAATTGTTGTCAGAACTATCTTGAAATTTGACATGGAACTTCAAATACACCCATCAAAAATTTCTTCCACCAAACCCGCACAGTGAGTAGTGAATGGGGCCAACATTGAAATGTTTTCAATCTGTGCCCATATGCATCGATATTTAACATGGTTAGAATAGATAGTTTCCTTGAAGGTATGGGAGGGTTTTGATACTTAAGGATGTTTGATGTCCCCGCATAATATTTGAGATCATCCATGTTTGCATCAACATTCAATATAATGGATGTCTCATTGTCATCATTCATCATTGTCATCTATAGAATCTTTTTCAGAACTCTCTTTAAATGTCATGGCACTTCCAATACACCCATCACAAATTCCATCTTGCATCAACCTTGCACAGTGAGCAGTGAATGAGGCCAATGTTGAAATTTCTTCAAATTGTGTATGTATGCATTGAAATTCGACATGGTTAGACTAGACACATGCCTTGATGGTATGGGAGGGTTTCAAGAATCAAGGATATATGATGTCCGTGCATAATCTTTGAGATCATCCATGTTTGCAAAAATGTTCATAATGGGCGTCTCATTGTCATCATTTGTTGTTTCCATATGTAGAATATTTGTTGGAAATCTCTTGAAATGTCATGGAACTTCCAATTCACCCACCACAAATGTCATGCACTGATCCCGTATAGTGAGCAGTGAATGGGGACAACGTTGAAATTTCTTCAATATGTGTTTGTATGCATCGAAATTTGACATGGTTAGACTAGACACATGACTTGATGGTATGGGAGGGTTTCAAGACTCAAGGATGTATGATGTCCCCACATAATCTTTGATATCGTCCACATTTGCATCAATGCTCATCATGTTGCACCTCTAATTGTCATCATTCAACATTCTCTTCTATAGAATCGTTGTTGGAACTATATTGAAATTTGACATGGAACTTCCAATACACCCATCACAAATTTATTCCACCGAACCCGCACAGTGAGTAGTGAATGGGGCCAATGTTGAAATGTTTTTAATATGTTCCCGTATGCGTTGAAATTTGACATGGTTAGACTAGATAGTCTCCTTGATGGTATGGGAGGGTTTCAAGACTTAAGGATGTTTGATGTCCCCACATAATATTTGAGATCGTCCATGTTTGCATCAACGTTCAATATAATGGATGTCTCATTATCATCATTCATTATTTCCATCTATATAATATTTGTTGAAACTATATTGAAATGTCATGGCATTTCCAATACACCCATCACCAATGTCATCTTGCATCGACCTCACACAGTGAGCAGTGAGTGGGGCCAATGTTGAAATTTCTTCAAACTGTACATGTTTGCATTGGAATTTGACATGGTTAGACTAGAAACATGCCTTGATGGTATGGGAGGGTTTCAAGACTCAAGGATGTATGATGTCCCCACATAATCTTTGAGATCATCCATGTTTGCATAAGTGTTAATAATGGATGTCTCATTGTCATCATTCGTCGTTTCCATATGTATAATCTTTGTTGGAACTCTCTTGAAATTTCATGGAGATTCCAATTCACCCACCACAAATCTCATGCACTAACCCCATATAGTGAGCAGTGAATGGGGAAAACATTGAAATTTCTTCAATAGTTCCTGTATGCATCCAAATTTGGCATGGTTAGACTAGACACATGCCTTGACAGTATGGGAGGGTTTCAAGACTCAAGGATGTATGATGTCCCCATATAAAATTTGATATCATCAACATTTTCATCAACGTTCATTATGCACGTCTCACTGGCAATGTTTGTGATTCCCTTCTATAGAATTGTTATCGGAACTATCATGAAATTTGACATGGAACAGACTATCCATGTCAAATTTCAGTGCATGTCAAATGTGAACAGAATTTCCATGTCAAATTTCAGTGCATACAGAAAAATTTTGAAAACATTTCAACATTGGCCCCATTCACAAGTCATTGTTTCCCATCATGTACTCTATCCACAGTACACTGTCTTTTAATAGTTGTTTCCTTTAAAATTCGACTGAGAAAATTAAAAAGAAACGAGGATGAGATGA